>JAVJIF010016816.1:0-71363 GCA_038442645.1 Agave tequilana | reverse complement strand
CAGTTAAACTCACTAATGCGATAACCCAACAATAGTACCTCCTAACAGTCCAGAAGTCAGTCTCATCGTATCCATGTATCGGTAAAACAATCATCGGTAAAGCAACATCATGTCTAATATTTCCTTAATATCCAAAAGAATTCTAGTCAAAATAGTCACCAAATAATTTGTCCGACAATTACTTCACATAAAATATGAATCTCTAATCTCAATTACTTTATTATTTATAACAATCAACATCCATGTTATTTCAATTACTGGGACGATACGGTGACGGTAACAATATCAATACAGTAACAGTCAATCAGTAATCGTATACACGGTGAACAATATCAGTAACAGTGAACAGTAACAAGAACCGTGTATACGATGAACAATAGGACGGTATAGGGTGTTACGGTCAAACAATCTTTTTCCAGTAACTTTCAATAACATGAATATAATAGCAAGCTCGGATACTACTGAATAGACAGCCTCATCTAAAACTGATCAATATCACGAACACCTATACTGTATATAACAATAGTCGATCTCAATAGTCATCATGAACCTAGCCTCAATAATCATCCTGATCTACAAGTATCAATCCATGTCAAGGTATCTGATACGGTAAACTATCACCAATCTATCTGTATCTCAATAACTAAAATAACAAATGTTTTGATATATCTAATCAGATCTCCACACTCCAGTTTGATGAAAATCATCACACACTCTCACTTCTATCAGGGTCAATCACAGGGTCCCAAAGTTAAGTAACATATCAGATATATATCTAAGATCTATCAGGTCAGGTCAATCAAATCAATGTCCATTCCTCAACCCCAAGTCAGCTCCAATCCAACTGAGTCTACCTACCGGTTCAGTCCACGATTTCATTTTATTAATAAAGATCTCCTATTTATTTGATTATTGAAATCTAAATCAATCAAGATTATAACTAAGAAGTGAATATCCTCGATCACCATGGAATCTAGATCACCTCTATATCTAGTAGTCAATATCAATAAGATCAACACTATATCAGTTAAACTCACCAATGCGATAACCCAACAATAATACCTCCTAACAGTCCAGAAGTCAGTCTCATCGTATCCATGTATCGGCAAAACTGTCATCGGTAAAGCAACATCATGCCTAATACGTCCTTAATATTAAAAAGAATTCTAGTCAAAATAGTTACCAAATAATTTGTCCGACAATTACTTCATATAAAAATATGAATCTCTAATCTCAATCAAGAATCAATCAACCTCAAGATCAATATATTTATATTCTAAATTTCACAAGTAGGTCAATTACAAGATCAAGTCCGGTCTACGGTATATCAATATTAGGCCTAAGCCAACAACGACAATCTACCAACACATGAAATGATACTGATACAAGCTCATATCAATTACACAAATAAGGTGAACAATCAATAATGTCTCATGAAGTGATACAAGTCAAACTGGTATAATATAAAGTCACATGAAATAATAAGAATAAAACGCAATAACGGTAAAGAAGAAAATGACATAAGAACAAACACTTACATAAATAATATCGAAATACTCAATAAGAAAACAAGAACACTACCTGGACTTATAACGAGTCCGATAACCAATTCGAACAATCTACATTAAATACATATGAATTTATATAAGATATCGAACTTACATTTATTGAATTTTACATAATATATCCTATTTATTCAGTATTTTAAATTAAATATGAATGGTCCAGATCTTAAAACAAGTTGTAGGATGATACACTGAGTTTATAATATTATTTATATTTTATTTACTGATTTTTGTGGGGTTTAAATGATTTAAAACATGTAATTTTCTTAACGGGTCTGAAAATTAGAATAGCGGGTTTCAACTTTAAATGTAGTGGTTCAGTCCCATATGAGCTGCAAATAATTTTCAACTTTTTTTGTAAATGCTGGGAGTTATCTAGATATTTATCCCTATTTTTATTTATTTTTTTCAAATTTTTATCTAGTTAAAAGAATTGTTTTTCAATAACTTAGCGGGTCTGTTTTTGTATTTGGGTCGGGTTAAAATGGATTAGAACCCAAAATCTGTGGGCTGGACTGCAATTTGGCTTCTGAATCTGGGCCCTGAATTTAACTCCTTTATTCTTTTCTTTTCTGGTTTCTGGGCCAGGCCCAATTCATTTTTTTTATTCTTTTTCCTTTTTATTTCTTTTCTTTTGGGCTGGGCCAATGACGGCCCGGCTTCCTTTTTTTTCTTTTTCTTTTTTTCCTGGGCCTGGGCCAGTTGGGGCTCAGTTTCCTTTTTCCTTTTTTTTCCTTTTTCCTGGGCCTGGGCCAGTTGCGGCCCAGTTTCCCTTTTTTTCTTTTTTTTATTGGGCTTTGGCTGGCCTAGTGGCAGCCCAAACGACTGGGCCTGGCCAGATTAGGGAGGGGGAGTTGCTACTCTCGGCTTCGGCCGAGAGCAGCCTCCAATTTTTTTCTTTTTTTGAATTTCTTTGTTTTAGTTAAAATTAAAATTATCTTTAAGGTATTGTTACATTACCCAATTTATTTTATTTATATTATTAGATAAATTTTTAATTTCATAAAAGGAGAGATTTTAAGTCATGATATGCTATCAAATTCTAATTCAAATAAATTGAATTAGATTTTAGGGGAGATCCAGGTTTTATAACAAGAATAGAATTATTAAATCATGATATTTCAATTAAATATTTTAATTCATAAAAATTATATTTTTACTTACTTGAATTGATGATTCCTTAGCCTGCCCCTCAATCTCCATGCCTCGGACACGTTCCTCCATCATGATCAATTCCAAGGAGAGGTGGAGGGAGGGGGAAGAATATTGGGTTTGGATTTTTTTTTTTACTGTCGTTTTTTTTTTTAGAAGAAGGAGAGGGTTATGTTAGAGTTAATTTATTAAAAGATGATAAGATTCTTAGGTATGTAGATTTCAACAGAAGAGATAGATAGTTAAGATAAAGATCCATAAAGATCTCAAAAGATCTTTCAGTTGAAATAAAAAACTTATATTTGGTTTTAGGTTTGTTTAAATAATTAAGATTTCCAACCTAACCACACATCAATATGGCATTATGGTTCAGGTATTAAGATTTGACAAAAAGAGAAGGGTTCGAAACTTGCAATAAACAATTTAAGCACATATTTATATTTTATTATTATTATTACTATATTTTGTTTAACCAATTTATTTATTTATTTATTTTATTTTACTTTATTTTTGGATATGAGTTAATTGGGTTATGGTTTATTAGATAATTGGATTATGGGTTGGACAAGAAGATCATTTAGGAATAATACCAACAGTAACATAATAATAATAATAATGCTAATCATAAGGTATAAAATATAATACATACATATACTAGTATAAATAAAAATCAAAAATATATACACTCAATATGTATGCACATATATTATACACATGTATAAAATAAATTAATCAATAATAATAAGTAAAACTAAATAAAATTAATAAAGGAAGAAATACAGTATTATTAGTTAGGGGATATTATATTACCTCACATGTATCCTTGGCCATCACTAGTCCTTAGTCCAAGAGCGTTTCAAAGTATAGCCCATAAGATAACTCATCACATCCAAATTTTACAAACAAGTGCAAGCTACACTTAAACCATCAAAACTAAATAAGAGCAAGCATGAAATAAAGTAATGTTAGCTTGTTAGGGAGTTAGGATATTAGAGTGTTAGAATCAATCATCATGAACCATCAATGGCTCTTGCAAGAGCAAGGCCAAGTAGAGGCTATTAAATTCAAGTAGATTATCAAGTAAGGAGTTAGCAAGTTAGTGGTAATTATCATGAAAGAAAATTAGCTACGCATTCAAAAAGAGCTAGAGAGAAGAAAACAATAAGAGAAAAAGAGAGAACCTTTCATACAGTGTCACCCTCCATTACAAGCACTCTTGCTTTTATTCTATGTACTCCTTTTCCCTATTATAAGATCTATAAGAAATGAAAAATATAAAAGAGGAAGAAGAAGAACAACTAACTTAAACTACCCTAAAAACTACATACATGGAGAAGAACCAACCCTGAAAACATCCTCCTTGAGCTCTGAAAATCCCACGGTATTTATAGGCCAGGGGGGCACAAGGAGGGTGTTCGGGGCCACGTGTCGAATCTCGACGCGCGGATCCATGGTACGGCCGTGAAAATGCAGCCAGGGCCGCATTTCAGTCTGTTTCTGTGGCCGTACAGGCGCCACACCATAACATGTCGGTTTGTCCCCTATCGGTTATAGCCCCTAGTTTCTGGATATGGGCAACTGGTTTTGACAAAATCACCTTTCAAAGCCAATGGCTATATTTGTAGGCTTTAAACCACCAAATAAATAGGATTTTTGGGCTTCTTCTTCATTTCAGGCCATGGACCTAGAAACAAACAAGAGAGGTGTTATTAATAGAATTTAATATTGAATAATTGTAAAGATGTTGTATGAAATAGGAATATTTAGAGACTAATCACACTCCCACACTTATCTTTTGCTCGTCCCGAGCAAAATAGAAAAACTAAAAAAATTATTACACCACTTTTGCAGGTGGCGCGATTGCACCGAGCATGTGCAAGAAGCCGTTGAACCTCTTAGTTTCCTCTAGAGGAGGAGTTTTATCTCCTGAAAATTTTCAGCGTATTACACCCATAAAATTCATAAAGAAAGAAATCAAATGTTAGTATTTTGAAAACACATTTTGAAATAGAGAAAAGTATTGAAATATTTTTACAAAAATTTAAGTGATCGAAGGTCATAGGTTAACCAGAAATTATTCTTCCTTAAACTAAGTCTAAATGCAAAATCTTGTTATAAATTAAATGTAAGAATTTAAAATTGAATCAATTCTTTGATTTTTAATAAAACTCTTAGAAAAATATGTACTTTTGTGAACTGTGAAGACTTTTGGGATATTGACTCTAACTTTCATGTCATTTATATATATTAATTTATTTTCTTCTATTAGTTTTCTTAAGCTTTGTAGCTTACGCAGGTAGTGGGCCTTTAGCCGGTTACTCCCACTAGATGATTTTAGGGCACCAGATGAGATAACTTCCCTCAGGCTTAAGGACTCGAGTAAATAAGGCTACAAAACTAAAGAGGATTATTTTATTTTTGTTCACTGTTTTAGGTGTGAATAATCATGCTTCCTGAGGCATAACTACCCAGATTCAATAAGTGATTTTATCATCATTGTTATATATATATTTTTTTATGGCATTTTCAGTTTTGTTTCAAACCCGAAAAGAAAATTGTATAAGTATAAAGTGCATATATCTAAGGCAAAAAAAATCGAGATCAAATATCTTTCTAATCATACTTTTTTATCCTAAAATTTAAACAAGATCTATTATTTTGACTCGGTTTAAAAATTCATTATTTTAGGTCTTCCTAATTCCTAAGATAATCTTAATTTTCTTAAAAATAAATCAAAATTATTTCTCTTATTTCAAAAAGTTTTGTGAAAAGAAAAGAAAAGAGTTTCTATACAAAAAAATCTAAAAAATTTCTAAAAAGAAATGTAAAAGAAAGAAATTTTAAAACTAACTATTTTAATAAATCCTCCCCACACTTATCTCATGCATTGTCCGCAATGCAACGTGAATGTATATTTGCATGAAACAATATAAGAAAAAAAAATTACCTCAGGGTGGCGGTTCCGATGGTGGCCAGATTGGCCCATGAAATGCAGCCCAAATCAAATATTGTGGAATTCGCAGGAACCCACCAATGACCTTTCAAATATCACCCATAAAAAGAATAATGAAGTGAATGGTCTTATGTAAAAAGTTATCCCCACCAAATTCCCAATTTTCAAAAATAATTCTTGAGTTATTTTGTTCAACACCTTTGTCAAACAATGAAGCATGATTTTGGGAGATGATTGATTTGGACTCAAATGGAATAGGAACAAAAATCGATATTGACTCGAGAATTTAACTTAGATCAAGTCGAGATTCAAAAGGGGGAGTCGAAATTGGTTCAAAAATAGGGTCCAAACCAAAGACTTGATGTTCACACACTTTCCCAGTCAATGAAGTGTGATCAAAAGATATTGGTGATTTGATTTCACGGAGTACTGGTACAGGATTCAATGTTGACTCCAGAATATGAAAAAAAATCTGGTAAAGATACTGGAGTCATTATTGAATCAAAAGATGAAATGGAATCACAACCTAATATTTGGTATCACATTCATGTTCAATTTCAATTTCAAAAAAGGGATAACTTGCCAGAATGTCAATGCGACTTTCAAAACTTGGAGTTTGATCAAGTTCAAATGTGTGTGCTGAAATTGAATTTTAGTTTTCAAAATAACATGATTCTTGGGTCCTATCGATAGAGTTAGAGATATAAGGATTGGTCAAAGGTTGACATGAAAGACTTTTCTCATGCTCATTGATCAATTCACTCATTATTGAGTCTAACCTACTGATAGGCCGGGTAACAAAATTTTGAGTCTGAATCATGTCTTTCATATTCTTTGTAATTGGTTCTTCTTGAAAAGTTAAGTTTGGAATATGGTTTTGGAAATTATGGTGCAGTCATGAGGCCATCATATTTTGCTATTATTGCTCGGACACATGCAAGAGTTCCATATTCATTTCCAGAATGGATGGTTGTTCATTTTGAATCGGTGCGATTGGAAAAGATGAGTATGACTCTTGAAAATTTGGTTGAGATGATGAGTCCAACATATTTTGAAATTGTTGCATTGTTTCAAAAAAGACTTCCAAACTCTTTTCTAGCTTAGATTTTTCTTCAATTGGATGTTCTAGAAAAGAAATATGTAGAGTTTGATGTGGAAAGGATTATGAATTGTGCAAATTTTGAATTTGTTGTTGGGACTCAAGAATGGCTTTTATACACCTTTCCACATTGGATTTTTCTTCAGAGGGTGGTTCTGAAAAAGAAGTATAGTAAGCAAAATCGAGGAATGAATATTTCAAAAATTGTGGACAAGGTGGTTGAAAGTTTAACTCACAAAAGGTGAATCCCCATTGACTCTGTGAAGAGTGAAAATTATTTATAGAATTGGGGATATAGGTCATATTGAGTCGGATAATCCCAATCTGACATATATAGTTAGTTCATGTTGTACATAGCCGGGTCGGAGTTATCCGAGTCAAATGAGGTCAAAATGAAAAATGGATTTGTTGGTAGGAAATTTTTTGGTTATATTCCATTTATCACAATAATCACAAAAAAATGAAATATCAAACAAACAAACAAAGAAAAAGAAAAAAATTCAAAAACAAGCCTATACTAGGGTTGACCTAGATCTAAACGACTCCTAACTGGTTAAACTGTCCATGGGGGGTATACTGTAAGAATCTGACCGCAAGTTAATTGGCCAGGTAGGAGCAAGATCAGTGAGAGGTATCCGTGCCGGAGAAACGAGCCTAATTATGTCAAACCACTGTTCTTCGAGGTTTCGCCTTTCAATCCCCAACATTTGACACTGATTTGATAAGAGACAAATTCTAACAACTTTCCCCTTATGTCAATCTCATAAATGAGTCTGAGATATCCCTAGAGGCCAACATCTAGCAAGTTTCATTTAGGTTTGGGTTGTGTGAGTAGGGAAGTAGTTTTTGGGTAAGGGAGGGTAATGACTTCCCAATCTTATGTTATGTTGAGTTTTGCCCTTAATTTTTGATCTGTGCAAGTGTGCAGTATAGAAAAGAATGAACATAAAAAGCGAGTAAATCACTCAAGTGTTTGTCCTAAACTATATGCAATGCAATATGTACAACTCTGTCAAGATCACAACAACACAATAACAAAATACAGTATATTGGAATTGAAATTGACACGTGTCTAGATACAACTAAAACATTTTAAAGCATCCAATTTTCATATTTTAGTTCTTAAAATTATTACAACACACAGGTAATATAAACTAAAACTAGCAGCAGAATATAGCAATATATAAGAATTTACCCAACCACATAAAAGCAAGTGTGGACTTCTGTAATGCTAAAAATTTGACCTGCATACCAAAAATAAAGAAGAAAAGTTAATAAAAACATGAAATCAAACTATTCCCATCCCCGACAATGGCGTGAAAATTTGATCAGGGGAAAACCTGCACAAAAAAGTGTGTTTTGAAATCATGAGTTAAAAGTGTGTGCTTTGGCTTTCTCGATACTTCCGTTATAGCATAGAGGCTAAATGGGTCGAATCCACAGGGACGAGAAGCGATAGAAACTTTACCGGTCTATTACGTGTGTGTTAATCGTTCTTTTATGTTTGAAAGAATGAAAAGAAAAGAAAACAAAGAATGAAGAGAGAAGAGTACGGTGAAACACAAAGAAGAAGGAACATAGAAGAGAAGATATTTGTTGGGTTTTGAAATTATTTCTAAAACAAAGTGAAAAAAAAGAAAACCCATAGCTCCTAACTACTAATGGAGCCACTAACCATGCTAACCTCTTAGTGATATTTGCCTCACATGTATCCTTGGCCATCACTAGTCCCTGGTTCAAGAACGATTCAAAGCATGACCCATAAGATAGCTCATCACATCCAAACTCAACAAACAAGTGCAAGCCAAACTTAAACCATAAAAAACTAAACAAGAGCAAGCATGGAATAAAGTAATGTTAGCTTGTTAAAGAGTTAGAATGTTAGAGTGTTAGAATCCATCAGCATGAGCCATCAATGACTCTTGTAAGAGCAAAGCCAAGTAAAGGCTATTAGATTCATGTGGATTATCAAGTAAGGAGTTAGCAAGTTAGTAGTTAGTAGTTAGTTTCCATGAGAGAAAATTAGCTACTATGTAAAAGGAGTTAGAGAGAAGAAAACAATGAGATATAAAGAGAGAACTTTTCATAGAGTGTTGCCCTCCATTACAAGCACTCTTGCTTTCATCCTATATATTACTCTCTTCCCTATTACAAGATCTACAAGAAATGAAAAATACATAAGAGGAAGAAGAAGAACAACTAACCTAAACTACCCTAAAAACTACATATATGGAGAAGAAAGAACCCTAAAAACCTTCTCCCTTGAGCTCTAAAAATCCCAGGGTATTATAGGCCAGGGGCACCAGAAGGGTGTCATGGGGCCACGCGTCAAATCGCGATGAACGACTCCATGGTACGGCCGTGGAAACGTAACCAAGGCCGCGTTTCTGCGGCAGTACAGGCGTCGCGCGTTCAGCGCCTTCTGTCACATCATGTCGGTTTGACCTTCTTTCAGTTGTAGCCCCTGGTTTCTGGACATGGGCACCGGGTTTTGACAGAACCACTTCCAAAATTAATAGCTATATGTGTAGGCTTTAAATCACCAAATAAATGAGATTTTTGGCCTTCTTCTTCATTTCATGCCATGCAGCTAGAAACAAACAAGAGAGATGTTATTAACAGAATTTAATATTGAATAAATGTGAAGATGTGGTATGAAATATGCATATCTAGAGACTAATCAGTTCTTAAAGGAAATATGTTGAGAATCAAAGCAACAGAGAAGACGCCCACCAGAGAACAATCAATCCAATCACACGAAGAATTAAACAAAGAAAAGAAAGAGAGAACACAAGATTTAATGAGGTACATCAATTTGCCTACGTCCTCGAGGCAAAGGGAGAGAGTTCTTATTGAATCAATCAATTATAGGCTACAAATATTAGGGACATTACCCTTCTTATATAGCCAAAAAATCACGAAGAAAAGGAAAACACCTAATTCGGATCAGAAACGAATTCAGAATCAGATTTGAAAATAGGCCGCGCAGTAGTATTAGTTGACTATAAGTCAACTAATAACTTCTATTAATTGACTAATGCATGTATTAGTTGACTAATAACATGTATTAGTTGACTAATCTGTAGTGAAACAGATTTGCCAACTCTCTGTATCCAATCCTTAGTCAACTAGGTCATTGCCCTAGTCAACTAGGCTTGGTTCCTACTGTGCAATCTAACTTTGATACGATCGATACGCTCTTGTATTTGATACCATTGATTGCATCGATCTTTGGCTAACCTTCAATAAAGTTTAAAAAATCTCTATCAACTAGATTTTACCCTCTTTTCCCATAATTCTCCACCTCGATAATGATTTCTCAAATTTGAGTTGAACACAACATACCACCATGTTGACTCCAATTGGTTGCACCATTGTGGTTTCCTACGAACCCATGCCCAATGGGATCAAGCCATATATAGTTCATCCAAACTAGATCCACTGAGCTCGCACAACTGGAAGGATATGGAGTAATTCTTTGCAATATGCAAACTTTACTCTCGAAACAACCTTAGTAAGTGTTGGCCCAGAGGCCTTCCACTCTAGTTTTGATGATGATTAACTCATGAAGTTATGTTACTAATAATCTTGTGATGTTTAGTTTCAGATCCTTAATCAAGATATTAGTAGGTGATTAGCTTCAACAAAGGAGTTTTGAAGCCTTTCACTTGGTGATTTAAGAGCCCGAGCGACAAAGTCATATCTAGCACTCATTGGAGTCAAGCTCGGTAGATCACGGCTTAGATCGAGTCGACTTGAAGATGGATTTCGTCAAGAAGACTTCGGTACATAGTTTAGTTTTGTGTTTTAGATCCATTTGTAAAGACTAGATAGTGTGATATGCTCAAGTTCACAACACACACACACACGTTTCATGTTTTAGTTTTCTGCTTTGGTTTAACCGATCTTGGTTTTCATGAATAGATAGATTCAAAATAAGTTTACATGGTTTAATGTATATTAGATTTGTTCTATATACATGCATGCTTCAACTATTTAAACAAACTTGTTTTGATATGCCTATTCATGTGATTGGAGTTTTGTGTTTTAACAACACATATTTTTGGATTTATAGTCAAAAATATTGATATATATCTTTATATGTATATTGGAGTATATCCATATGTAACATGCTTAAAGTTGTTTAATATCATGTTTTTGTATTTGGATGAGATTTGGACAAAACGAATTTTCAATTCAAAAATCTAAGTTTTGGAAAATACAGTTTTTGGGTTTCGACAAAATTTCTATAACACAAAAAGAGTTCAAAATGTTTGTAACTTGGTTTGATTTTTACTCAAACAAGTTTGTATATCAATGTATTATGCTGAACTTATTTTTGTGGAATTTTAGAAATTTTATGGGATTTATTTGACAAATAAAAACTAAGTTTTCAATCCCTAGATTAGTCTGGTCTGGCTTCTGCCGGTCAACCGGATCGGTCGACCGAGCTTGAAGTCGGTCGACCGAGTCGGTCGACCGACGTGCACAGAACGTGTACGCCAGGTCTACTGGTGGGCCGGTCGACCGATCTCGGTCGATCGCAGAGAGCTTCTGCACTCTGGAAAGCCCCAATCGACCGGGTCGGTCGACCGGCAGAGAGCTCTGCTCTCTGTTCCAGGGTGCGATCGACCGGGCTGGTCGACCGAGGCTCCAATGGTTGAATTTTTGACAATTGGCAGTCGACCAGGCTGGTCGACCGCCAGCCGCCAGGGCTGAAAAACAGCCTCAACGACTAGTTTTCCATGGGGCTATTTTTACCCCATTGAGAGGTGTTTTATACCAAGATTTCAAGAGCAAAAAATTCTCCTATCTACAAGTGTTTTATACAATTTTCAAAAGTGTTTTAGAGCCAAAAAGGATTCATCTTTGTTTGTTTATAAAAGAGTTGAAAATCATTTGAAAAGAAAAATCTTTAGGAATTGGTTTGATCTTTATTTTCTATGCTATCTAAAGTTTTCCCTAGAGTTTTTCTTTGAGTTTTTGATTTCCAAACTCTTTGTTTTCCACACTTGAGCTATATCTCCTATCTTATCTATAGGATCTTTTATTTGTGGGAAAAATTGTTTGTGGTTGAGATAGACCACCTTGTTGTTACCCTCCTTCTTTCTTGATATCCCTCTTGGGTAGAGGTTGATTGTGGAGTAGTAGTTGGCTCCCTCTAGTGAGAGGTTGAGATTGTGTATTGCTCCCTCTATTGAGAGGTGGAGTTGGCGTTGGATTTGTATCCCTCTTAGTGAAGAGGTGGATTGTGGTTGTTTGGCTAAGGGCCTACCCCTCTTGTGTGAGGTGGTGATTGTGTTGCCTCTAGTGAGAGGTTGTATTGGTTGAGAGAGGAGTTGTGTATTCCATATTGTAATTGCCCCAAATCATATAGACAGAGATTAATTAGAACTTTGAAATTACGTATATATGAACAGTAATGTATGACAGTAATTATGAACAGTAATTATGAACAGTAATTATGAATAGTAATTATGAATGAATGCAGGACGATCGCTCATGAACAGGACTAGAAGCCGAATACCCTGTGAAGGGTTCTGAACTTCTTCCTCTAGATTCCTCTTGAAATGAGTTAGAGGTGCGCAATGCAACCCTGTTGTGAGAGCTTTTGATTGACATATGCGAGATCTAATAATAGATATAGGGTAAAGATGAAATACTATTTCAAAAGGATGAATTACAGTGGAATCGAGAGCTTACAAAGCTTGGAGACTGGATACAAGAAGAAGTAGGAATACAGCTTAAAAGGAGAAAGGGAGAGGATTTTGATTTACAAAGGGGAACTCTGCTATTTTTTTTCTCTGCCTTGAGTGGATGAAGTGGTCTTGAATTTATAGGGAAGAGTCGAGCCTTCTGGAGTGATGAGGTGGCGAGGAATCTTTGAGTCTTGTCGTACTTTGTCGGAGAAGGAATCTGCTTTGTCGTCTGCTGTCGAGTCTGCTTTGGAATCTTTGAGTCTTATCGTACTTTGTTGGAGAAGGAATCTGCTTTGTCTTCTTTTGCTTTTGTCAGCTGTCGAGTCTGCTTTGGAATCTTGCAGTTTTGTGTCTTGTCGTGCTTTTGTCGGAGAAGGAATCTGTTTTGTCGTCTGCTGTCGAGTCTGCTTTAGAATCTTTGAGTCTTGTCGTACTTTGTCGGAGAAGGAATCTGCTTTGTCTTCTTTTGCTTTTGTCAGCTGTCGAGTCAGCTTTGGAATCTTGCAGTTTTGTGTCTTGTCGTGCTTTTGTCGGAGAAGGAATCTGCTTTGTCGCCTTTTGCTTTTGTCAGCTGTCGAGTGTGGTCTTATGAGTGCTGGTCATTTTGTCTTTTGTGGAGAATCTTTTGAGTGCTGATCCTTGAGTGCTGGTCCTTTGAAATCTTTTGTTGTTGTTTTTGTATTTGGATGAGTTTTGGACAAAACGAATTTTCAATTCAAAAATCTAAGTTTTGAAAAATACAGTTTTTGGTTTTCGGCAAATTTTCTATAACACAAAAAGAGTTCAAAATGTTTGTAACTTGGTTTGATTTTTACTCAAACAAGTTTGTATATCAATGTATTATATTGAACTTATTTTTGTGGAATTTTAGAAATTTTATGGGATTTATTTGACAAATAAAAACTAAGTTTTCAATCCCTAGATTAGTCTGGTCTGGCTTCTGCCGGTCAAACGGATCGGTCGACCGAGCTTGAAGTCGGTCGACCAAGTCGGTCGACCGACATGCACAGAATGTGCACGCCAGGTCTACTGGTGGGCCGGTCGACCGATCCCGGTCGAACCGCAGAGAGCTTCTGCTTTCTGGAAAGTCCCAGTCGACCGGGTCGGTCGACCGGCAGATAGCTCTGCTCTCTGTTCCAGGGTACGATCGACGGGGCCGGTCGACCGAGGCTCCAATGGTTGAATTTTTGACCGTTGGCGGTCGACCAGGCCGGTCGACCGCCAGCCGCCAGGGCTGAAAAACAGCCCCAACGGCTAGTTTTTCCATGGGGCTATTTTTACCCCATTGAGAGGTGTTTTATACCAAGATTTCAAGAGCGAAAAATTCTCCTATCTACAAGTGTTTTATACAATTTTTCAAAAGTGTTTTTAGAGCCAAAAAGGATTCATCTTTGTTTGTTTATAAAAGAGTTGGAAAATCATTTGAAAAGAAAAATCTTTGGGAATTGGTTTGATCTTTATTTTCTATGCTATCTAAAGTTTTCCCTAGAGTTTTTCTTTGAGTTTTTGATTTCCAAACTCTTTGTTTTCCACACTTGAGCTATATCTCCTATCCTATCTATAGGATCTTTTATTTGTGGGAAAAATTGTTTGTAGTTGAGATAGACCACCTTGTTGTTACCCTCCTTCTTTGTTGATATCCCTCTTGGGTAGAGGTTGATTGTGGAGTGGTAGTTGGCTCCCTCTAGTGAGAGGTTGAGATTGTGTATTGCTCCCTCTAGTGAGAGGTGGAGTTGGCGTTGGTTGGATTTGTATTCCTCTTAGTGAAGAGGTGGATTGTGGTTGTTTGGCTAAGGGCCTACCCTCTTGTGTGAGGTGGTGATTGTGTTGCCTCTAGTGAGAGGTTGTATTGGTTGAGAGAGGAGTTGTGTACTCCATATTGTAATTGCCCCAAATTCTCGGTGGAGGTTCCCTGTGTGGGAGTCCTGTGTAAACAAGTTAGTGGATTGGAAATCCTTCTGGGTGAAGGCAGGGACGTAGAGCTGGGTGCTCGAATCTCGAAACAAATCTCGTTGTTTGCGTTTGATCCATTGACTCTAACTCTCTTTTATATTGTGCCATTGCATCATTTCAATTGCTCATTCATATTATATGTTTGGCTTGTTTGTGTGTGCCTCACTTGTGCTTAACCACGAGAGCTTCATATAGCGCCTCAACTCTTATTCAGAGGAATCATGAGGAGTTAATCCAGAGCCCTTCACTAGGAATTCGGCTACACTCGTTGGTTGCATTAAGTGTAGTTGCAATTAAGTTTTAATTTCCGCATTTAGTTCATTAGATTAGCCGTACACCTATTCACCCCCCTCTAGGTGTACCTTCAATTGGTATCAGAGCCTACGCTCTTGATATTTGGTTTAACCACCTAGGAGTGTGATCTTGGTTAGCTAATCTACATTTGCATTTGCTTTTGCACACATATAGTTTGCACTCATGGATTGCTTGTCACCTCCCATGTTTGATGTCTCCAACATTGACATGTGGAAATTTAGGATGTCCATGTACTTGAAAACCCTAGGTTTGCATGTTTTCCTTAATCCTATCTTGGTAATAGCGATCATATAGAGGCCAATGCACAAGCCCTTAAGGCACTTAGAAGCACGCTTAATAAAGAATATCTGTGCTTAGTTTCTAACTGTGATTCCGCCTTTGCAGTGTGGAACACATTGACCTCCTCCAAGCTTCAATTGGCAATCCAACCGGAGGATGAATCTAGTGGAGAATCCGTGCAACAATGCTACATGGTCCAAAGGAATGAGACCCCCTTGAGGTACACTCGGAAACTCAATTAGATAGTGATGATGCTAGTTCTTCATGTGATGATTATGTGGATCCAAATGCTTTGAATGAAAAACTTTCTATTGTATGTGAAAAATTGTTAGAAAAGTATAATCTTTTGAAAAAGAAGACTTTTGCTTTGAATAAAGAAAATGAAAATTTGTCTTCTAGACTTGATTTGATTTTGCAAGAGAAGGAAGAGATTTCTAGTGATCGTGACTCACTTAAATCTCAACTAGACCTTGCCCTCAAGGAAAATGAATTTTTGAAATCTAAAGATGATTGTAATGAAGTTTTAAAGAAAAATAAAGCTATAACTTCAGGACTTTGTTTTGTTGTAAAAGAAAATGATTCTTTGAAAATAAAAATTGCTTCAATTTCAAAGGATTTAGAAGTTTGTTTAAAGAAAAATGAATCTTTAAAAATTGATATAGATTCACATGTTTGCCATGCTAGTGTAGCTTTACCATCTAGCTCACCTATTGCATGCACCTCTTCTTCCACAATTGAAAATGATATTGTATGCTTAGGAAGTGTGGAATGTTTGGGCTCCACTATGAGCCAATGTGCTTTGAACCATACACGTTTGGAATCTTTATTTAAAAAGAAACAAGTTCCTTCTATGCATGCACACCATACACATGCTCCTCACGCTCACTCTCATAACACATTGTATGCTCATGTGTACACTTGTACACATTGGGGACGTAAGGGCCACCTTGCTAAGTTTTGCTATGATTGTGTACATGATTCAAATTTAGCAAATAAATTTGTTTGGGTTAGGAAAGGAACTAACCCCCATGGGCCCAAAAGAGTGTGGGTACCAAAGACCACCCCTATTGTATTTGATGTAGGTGTGGGCTCTCGCATGACGTGAGAGTGATGGTACCTTAAAGTGGATGCGTTCTGAGCTTAAAGAGGACTATTGGATGCTTCACTTTCAAGGGGAGTTTGGTGGGAGGACCACCTTATTTTTCGAGACTTGGAGAGTTGCCTTCATGGTTTTGGTAACGATCTCTAACACCCATTTATGTTTACATGCTTTCATATTATTCATTTTTAGCATGTCTTGATGTTTTATGATTAGTATGTTATATGCCATGAGATTTAGATTAGCGATATACATGTTTAGTTATTTGAGACACCCATGTTTTATATGGATTTATATTTAGTGTTCTCACTTTATTTTTTTACTAATGTGTATGTCCTAGATCTAATGCATGTGCATATACATATTGATCATATGGATGTTATGAGTTTTTGTTTTGATGCTTCATGTGTTGATTACTTGTTTGAATGTTAGTTTCATTAAAACTAGGATATATACTTTTACATGTAGTGAGCCACAAATAGATCATTATATGTTTGTGCTTGAACGCTCATTTGTATCCATTAGATGTACTAGTATAGTCTAGTTTTGATGATTCATGCATTTGACTTGTATTCTCCATTTACATGTTTTTCATGTTTATGTTTAACTTCATGTATATGTCCACCTTGTCTAAACTATTAGCTATACATATACATTCCTTGAGCCACTTGCCTTCATGCATATACTTTTGTGGACTCGCTATGTTTGGATGTATATGTATACTTTAGTTTGTACATGACATACATATACCTTGAAGATTAAATCGTTTTGATGATTTTCATGTTTCATGGAATATAATTTTGTTTTATTCCTTGCTTGAAGGATTTCATACTAGTGTTCAAATTTTTCATATAACTAGTTCGTATTCTTCATTTAGTAGAGCTTTTCAAACATACTATATTTTCAAACCTATTTTTGAAAACCCTACCCATTTAAGGGCGGTTGGTTGGGCGACCATGCCTTGTATGCTTATTATTGAAAATCTTTTTAACTTGTGCATGAAATGGGTGGTAGGAAATATGAGTTATACATTTGATCATATTATGTTTTCAATTGGTATCATTGGATCGTTTCAATTGGTATCAATATTGACATTTTTTTTGTATACTCATATAGATGTTTTTGATATATGTATGCTTACACTTCAATAATATCAATTTCGATTGGTATCTAACTTTTCATACATATATATATATGCTTTATTTGGCTCAAAGATATATATGAAAACACAAATTTTGGTTATGCTAAGCTTGATTTTAATGACTATCATATCTCAATTGATTATGTTTCAATTGATGTCCTAATACAAGCTTATGCATCGGTTTATTGGTATTTCATAAAGGGGGAGAAAATTCGTATTTATCTTTCAATTGGTATTTTGTTTACTTTTATTTCCACTCCCATACTTTACGATGAAAATAATTGAAAAATGAATATTGATTTTAATTTGTTATCATATGTTCAAAATGAAAAATAATTTCAATTGGTATCAAGATGTTATTTGTTACCTTCAATTTGGTATCACAAATGATTTTATTTCATATGGTATCTATATCTTGTAATATCTTAATTTAAGAAAAATTCAAAATTTGTAATGTTTATTTATAATTGATATCTTAAAATTTGATTTACTAAGATATCTCAAAATTTTGTTTTAATAAGAAAATTAAAAAAGTTTTGATTTATATTGCCTATATGCAATGAGAGCTTAACATCTCTTCTACATATAGATTCATGTTGAGTGTATCTTATATTGAGGAGCTTGACAACTCTTCTTTATGTGGTACACGTGTGTAGGGGGAGCTTCACATCTCCTCTTATGTATTGCATATTATGTGTTATGTGAATTAGGACTTGTCCTTTCTTCATGTAATACATGTATGTAGGGAAGTTAACTTAGCGTCTTCCTCTTCATGAATGTATATCGCATATAACTCTTTACTGATTGATTTGAGTTCACCTCTTTGTGGAGAGAACATTGTTTTTATATTTACTTTAACCCCTTTGTTGATGATTGACAAAAAGGGGAGAAGTATTTCAGTATATATGCATGTTTGGAAAAGAGATTTATGTTTATGCATATATGTGTGTTTTGCAAATAGGAGAAAAAGGATTTGATGTGTTTCATGCTTGTTTATGCATATTATCTCCTTATATTTGCATACATGTTTGTTTAGATTCATGTGCTTCATTGCCATATATTATTATTTATTGTGATGCATGAGTTAAGGGGGAGCTTCTTTGAAGCTTTACTTTAATCCATGCATATATAACTCCAATAGTTTTGTCATCATCAAAAAGGGGGAGATTGTTGGCCCAGAGGCCTTCTACTCTAGTTTTGATGATGATTAACTCATGAAGTTAATTTACTAATAATCTTGTGATGTTTAGTTTCAGATCCTTAACCAAGATATTAGTAGGTGATTAGCTTCAACAAAGGAGTTTTGAAGCCTTTCACTTGGTGATTCAAGAGCCCGAGCGACAAAGTTATATCTAGCACTCATTGGAGTCAAGCTCGGTGGATCACAGCTTGGATCGAGTCGACTTGAAGATGGAGTTCGTCAAGAAGACTTCGGTACATAGTTTAGTTTTGTGTTTTAGATCCATTTGTAAAGACTAGATAGTGTGATATGCTCAAGTTCACAACACACACACGTTTTATGTTTTGGTTTTCGGCTTTGGTTTAACCGATCTTGGTTTTCATGAATAGATAGATTCAAAACAAGTTTACATGGTTTAATGTTTATTAGATTTGTTCTATATGCATGCATGCTTCAACAATTTAAACAAACTTATTTTGATATGCCTATTCATGTGATTGGAGTTTGTGTTTTAACAACACATATTTTGGATTTATAGTCAAAAACATTGATATATATCTTTATATGTATATGGAGTATATCCATATACAACATGCTTAAAGTTGTTTAATATCATGTTTTTGTATTTGGATGAGTTTGGACAAACGAATTTCAATTCAAAAATCCAAGTTTTGAAAAATACAGTTTTTGATTTTCGGCAAAATTTCCATAACACAAAAAGAGTTCAAAATGTTTATAACTTGGTTTGATTTTACTCAAATAAGTTTGTATATCAATGTATTATACTGAACTTATTTTTGTGGAATTTTAGAAATTTTATGGGATTTATTTGACAAATAAAAACCAAGTTTTCAATCCCTAGATTAGTCTGGTCTGGCTTCTGCCTGTCGACCGGATCGGTCGACCGAGCTTGAAGTCGGTCGACCGACGTGCACAGAATGTGCACGCCAAGTCTGCTGGAGGGCCGGTCGACCGACCCCGGTCGATCGCAGAGAGCTTCTGCTCTCTGGAAAGCCCCGGTCGACCGGGTCGGTCGACCGGCAGAGACCTCTGCTCTCTGTTCTAGGGTGCGATTGATCGGGCCGGTCGACCGAGGCTCCAACGGTCAAATTTTTGACCGTTGGCGGTCGACCGGGCCGGTCGACCGCCAGCCACCAGGGCTGAAAAATAGCCCCAACGGCTAGTTTTTCCATGGGGCTATTTATACCCCATTGAGAGGTGTTTTACACCAAGATTTCAAGAGCCAAAAATTCTCCTATCTACAAGTGTTTTATGCAAGTTTTCAAAAGTGTTTTTAGAGCCAAAAAGGATTCATCTTTGTGTTTATAAAAGAGTTGGAAAATCATTTGAAAAGAAACATCTTTAGAAATTGGTTTGATCTTTATTTTCTATTCTATCTAAAGTTTTCCCTAGAGTTTTTCTTTGAGTTTTTGATTTCCAAACTCTTTGTTTCCACACTTGAGCTATATCTCCTATCCTATCTATAGGATCTTTTATTTGTGGGAAAAATTGTTTGTGGTTGAGATAGACCTTGTTACCCTCCTTCTTTGTTGATATCCCTCTTGGGTAGAGGTTGATTGTGGTGTGGTAGTTGGCTCCCTCTAGTGAGAGGTTGAGATTGTGTATTGCTCCCTCTAGTGAGAGGTGGAGTTGGTGTTGGATTTGTATCCCTCTTAGTGAAGAGGTGGATTGTGATTGTTTGGCTAAGGGCCTACCTCTCTTGTGTGAGGTGGTGATTGTGTTACCTCTAGTGAGAGGTTGTATTGGTTGAGAGAGGAGTTGTGTACTCCATATTGTAATTGCCCCAAATCCTCGGTGGAGGTTCCCTGTGTGGGAGTCCTGTGTGGACAAGTCAGTGGATTGGAAATCCTTCTGGGTGAAGGCGGGGACGTAGAGCTGGGTGCTCGAACCTCGAAACAAATCTCGTTGTTTGCGTTTGATCCATTGACTCTAACTTTCTCTCTCTCTTTATATTGTGCCATTGCATCATTTCATATTGGTCATTCATATTATATGTTTGGCTTGTTTGTGTGTGCCTCACTTGTGCTTAACCACGAGAGCTTCATATAGCGCCTCAACTCTTATTCAGAGGAATCAAGAAGAGTTAATCCAGAGCTCTTCACTGGGAATTCGACTACACTCGTTGGTTGCATTAAGTGTAGTTGCAATTAAATTTAATTTCCACATTTAGTTCATTAGATTAGTCGTGCACCTATTCACCCCCCTCTAGGTGTACCTTCAGTAAGCATATCAGCGGGATTCTCCTTCCTGTGAATTTTCTGTAATTTGAGGTCACCTTCATCAAAAATCTCCAAAAGAAAAAGGAATCTGATAACAAGTGCTTCATCCTTGGATGATATACGTTGTTCTTTTCCAAATAGATAACACTCATGCTATCACAACTGATCTTCAACAGATCCTGATCAATTCCCAAGTTGTCAAGCAGCCCTTGAAGTCAAATTGCCTCCTTTATAGCCTCAGTCATGGTCATATACTTGGCCTCTATAATCTGCAATGTGATAGTAGACTGTAGAGTAGAGCGCCAGCTAACCGGTATTTGAAATAATGTAAACACATATCCCAGTGTGGATCGGCATTTGTCGAGGCCTCCTACATAGTCAGAATCAACATATATGATACACTCCTGTTTATCAGAAACATCCTTCTTGAATATCAAACCAATGTCTATGGTACTTTAATGTACTGTAGAATCCACTTAACTGTCTCTCAATGTCCCCCCTGGGATTATGCATATACCTGCTAACCATTGAGACAACTTGTGACAAGTCGGGTCTTGTACACACCATTGCATATATTAAACTATCAATTGCGCTAGCATAGGGTACATGAGTCATGTACTCATGCTTTTCAATAGTAATAGGAGACATAGTAGCTTTTAACTTGAAATATGGAGCCAATGGTGTACTTACAGACTTTGTATCATCGTTAATGTTGAACTTCCGAAGTACCTTCTTCAAATACTCTTTCTGTGTTGAGCTAATATTGTCACTCTTTCAGTCTCGCTCAATCTTCATGCTTAGCACCTTCTTTGCTTCACCCAGATCCTTGATCTCAAATTTGGTAGACAAGTCTTTCTTCAATTTATAAATAGTAGATCTGCTTTTAGAAGCAATGAACATATCAACCACATACAAGAGTAGATAGATGTACTCTTCTCCAGGTAGCTTATTGTAAAACACACATGGGCCATAATGGCTTCGTGTATACTTCTTCCCTCTTAAGAAACTGTCAAAATGCTTGTTTCACTGCCTTGGAGATTGCTTTAATCCATACAATAATTATTCAGTTTGCATACCATTTTTTCCTGTCCTGCAGTTTTGAATCCGTCAGCTGAGACATGTAGATCTCCTCTTCAAGATTGCCATGAAGAAAGGCGGTCTCCACATCGATTTGATCAAGTTGCAACTCTTATTGTGCTACCAATCCCAACTAAATTTGAAGAGACGAATGTTTTACAACAAGTGAGAATACCTCGTTGTAGTCAATGCCTTCTCGTTGAGCGTAGCCTTAGCTACTAATCTAGATTTGTAGCGTACAGTATTGATCGGTCACATATATTGCATATACGTTGTCACATTACCATGTTTTTATCTAATAAATCCTATTAATAGGTCTTATTCTTCTTTATTAAATGTAGGCCCATTGTTAAAGAAAACGAAGAGAAACGAGCCCAAAAGCCCATCAAAATTCTAATTTAAATCAGAATTCATTCGAAATTAGAAGATTAGGGCAGATCGAGGCAGAACAGAGAGGATGTAATCGGTTGAACATCGGTTAAAATGGATCTTTACAAATCAGTTGGTTAAAGCCAGAGATAAAAGGCCGTTTTGTCAAAACCAGAAGCTGCAACGGGAAATCCAAAACCAGGTAAAGCTAGATCACAAAACGAAGAGGTGTATCCCCCGGCTGTGGCCACCTGACCACAGCCAGGCCGCGTTCTGCGGCCGTTTAATTACGGTTGGGGGAGCATTTGCTCCCCAATCTTCTTACGCCCTCTCCGTCTGGTTTTTCCCTATAAATACCATTTTCGACAGAGAAGAAGGGAGCTAAGACTAGGATTAAATTTCTTGTTCATTTTTAGGGTTTTAGGAGCATTGTTAGATAGCTTGGAGAAGTTGTGTCTCCTCTTTATTTTTTTCAGTTTAGACCAGCAAAAAGAGAAGAGTGAAACTGAGTGTGTAATTCGTCTTTGAAGTAGCAATCAAAGGAGCTTCTACTCGCTTAATCAACTCAACTTGAATTTGGCATGTTTATGTTTGATTTTCATTCTCTTGTGTTGTTTTCCTTTCATAATGAGTAGCTAAATCATTTTCTAGGCTCACTAATTAATCTTTTCTACCTCCTCTCTCTCGATTGATTTTTTAACTCTCTTGAATCATAATGCCTAAAGTTAAACTTTATTCTTGAAAGCTCATGAGAATGCTCTTCTTTTAAACTTGGACTTTCAAAACACAAATATTTTCAAATCATTTTTATCCCATACTTGCTTCTTCGCGCTTGATGGTTTAACATTCTATTTTTAATGTTGTGTTAAGAAAAACCTCAAGATTTAATCTAAAATCATCTCATTTGTTTTACTTGAACATTAAAGAAATTAAGCTTTTTGCCTATGATAAAAGTGATGCACCAAAAATGTTCTTGAGATAAGTAAGTAGTTAAGTAAAAAATTAGTGAGCCTAGATCTTTCCTATATAGAAAACAACCAAACAAACTTCATCATTTTTAAAGATCACATTTTTCAAAGCCTTCTCTAATTTTAAGTTTTTCTTTTAATCACTTTCTTTCTCTTCATTCTCTTTCAACTAAAAAAAACAAGCATCATTCTTTGCTTTCTAAACAAAAACACTGAAAAGCTTTCATCCATTCCTCCTCGTGGACACGACCCGTTAGCCAAAGCTAGACGGTAATTCTTATCTCTTTCATAACTCAAGCAAATTTTTGGTGCCGTTGTCGGGGAGGGAATGGTGTATTTGTTTTTTAACAAATTTGGTGTCTTATTTTAGGGACGTCAAGATTCAGATTTAGCACTTAAGCTTTACAGGAGAAGACTTGGTATTCTGTGCCCCTACTCTTGAAACTAGGAAAAGGAATTTCAAGAAATTGCAGCGCAAGTTTGAAAATTTGTTGACTACTAAAAACTCTTTTTTGTAGGACATATTGCTTGCAAAAATAAAGTTTTTGTGTGTTATTATTCTTGCTATATCTGATATTCACAATTCCTATTTTTAGTCCAACAGTAATCTGAGTGATTGTTAATTGTTTAAAAAAAAAATGTTTAGACTTACATTCTAGGCATTTGTCTAATTACGTTTATTTTACAATTACTGTTAAAGATAGCTGGAGACAAGGTACGTATACTATAGCATATAGTTTAGAAGACATTCTTGGGTGATATTGTTTTTGAATATTACTTTTCTATATCTTGCACACTTTGCACAATCAATTCTAAGGTCAAAACCCAAATCAAGATAAGGTGGGGAAGTCATTACCCTTATTTAGACCACAAACCATCTCCAAGCACGCACAACCTAAGCCTAAGTAAAATCTGATAGACGTTGGCCTTAGAGACATCTCGAACTCACTAGGAGATTATCCTAAGGGGAAAGGTGTTAGAACTGACTCCTGTCAAATCAGTGTCTAGGAAAGGGATTGAGGGGCAAAACCCGAAGGCTGGTAGTTTGACTTAATTAGGCCTGTTGCTTTTGCGCGGATACCTCCCACCAATCTTATCCTGACCTGGCTGATTAGCTTATGGTCAAAGTTTACAATATACTCCTGTGGACAATCAACTAGTTAGGAGTTATCTAGGTCAAGGTTACATTAGACTAGGCTTGGTTGATTACTCTTGTTGACTATTGTTAAACTCGTTTGTGATTGTGTTTGTGTATGCAAGTGTGGTCAAGAGACCCTAATTCTTCTAGGTTGACTAGAAACACATCACCACCCAAGTTTGAACCAAGATCAGATCTGGTTGTGGCTAAACCGACATCTTTGCAGGATAAGTTCTATCCCATTAGAACCTCACTTCCATCTTGCATCTAACTTTCATCGGTTGGTGAATATAATTTTGAGCTCAAGCCTCAGTTCATCAACACACTCCCCAAGTTTCATGGCTTAACGTCTGAAGATGCTTATTTCGTTATAAGAGAATTTGAGGAAGTATGTCTAATGATGAAAATCCCACACCTTGATGATTCTATTAGGTTAAGATTTGTCCCTTTCGCTCTTAAGAACTTAGCCAAGAAATGGCTTTACAGCTTAGCGGCCGGCTCTATTACATCTTAGGATGGTTTCATCAAGATCTTCTTGAAGAAATTCTATCCAATTCACAAGACCGCTCTCATTAGGAAAAACATCATGCAATTCACGTAAGAACCTAGTGAATTATTTTGGAGGTATTTTGAACGCTTCAAAGACCTCCTTGTCCAATGCCCTCATTATGGAATAGAGAAATAGCGACAATGCCAAATTCTTTATGATGGTTTAGACTATTCTACTAAGACCCTCTTGGAAAGCATGTGCCAAGGGGGATTCTTTTAGAAGGATGAGAATGAAGGATGAGATTTATATGAGAATCTAACTGAAAAGACCATCCAATAGGAACCTACTAGTGAAACCTCTAGGAACTCAAACTCCATCTCTTCAAAAGGAAATCTCCATTCTATTGAATCATCCATAGCTAACGAGGTTAAGTTAGCTAACCTTACAAGAAGACTAGAAGCTTTAGAAATTAAGGAACTAAGTCCAGTCATTCAAGTCAGCCCAAACCAATTTCCAACCCGGGGGTGTACTTACTGTCAAGCCATGAATCATGTGTTTGAGGAGTGTCCTATTTTTCAAGCTCAGTAACAATACCCTGAACCGATGAATGCGGCCTTTTCAAGGCCGAACAATAATCCTACGCACCAACGTACAATCCTAGCTGGAGAAATCACCCGAATTTCTCATGGAGTTAAAATAACAATGACCACTCATGGTCAAATCATGCAAGCCACTTCCATCATGCTAATAATTGTTCCAACCATCAACCCAACTTTTTTAATTTCCAGCATAATTCTCCCAACCATTCACCTAACTTTTCAAACTATCAACAAAACTTTCCCAACCAAGCTCCTCAATCTTCTTTCAGAATCCTCAACTAGAAAGGAGAATGACTGACTTCGAGAGAAACATGGAAAGATACATGAAGAAGCAAGATTCTCTCATGCAAACTATACAGAGGCTAGAGGTTCAAATGAGCCAATTAGCCACTCCACAGAATAAGAGACAAAAGGATACCTTACCTAGTCATCCAATAATGAATCCTAAGAATTCTCAACAAGCTCATTTGGCTGAGGATCAATCTTTGAATCAATGTAATGTTGTTCACACATTGAGGTCGGGAAAGAAAGTTGATAATCAAGGGTCAACACCATCTAATCCTATTCAGCACAACCCCAATCAAGCATCCATCTCATCTAATCCCAGTCCTTCTAAATCTGACGAATCTAAAACGGATAAGTCAACCAGTCAGGTGCACCAACCTATAGTACCATTTCCTAATAGGCTAAAAAATAACAAGCAAAATTCATACATGGATAAGATAATTGAGATCTTCAATTAAGTGAAGTTAAATGTGCCACTTCTTGATGCCATCCAACAAGTCCCATCCTATGCCAAGTTTCTTAAGGACATGTGCACCAAGAAGAAAAAGACTAATGCACCCATAAAGGTGTTCTTAGTGAGCTACTGTCGGGTCCGATCCCTGTTAAGTAAAAGGATCCAGGTTGTCCCACCATTGCCTGCACCATAGGACAAGCCGAGATTAGTCGTGCACTTCTTGATTTGGGAAGTATCAACTTGCTTCCATTCTCAGTTTATCAATAACTTAGGTAGGGTAATCTTAGTCCAACTCGAGTCACTATCCAACTGGCTGATCATTCAATAAAAGTTTCAAAAGGAAAAATTAATGATGTCCTTATCCGGGTCGAGGAGTTTATTTACCCCGTTGATTTCATAGTTCTAGAGACACAACCTGTGTCCAATCCTAGGGCTCAAACTCCTGTTATCCTGGGGCAACCATTCTTTGCTATTGTCAATGCCATCATCAATTGTAGGAATGAGTCCATGAGGTTAACCTTTGGGTACATGTAGAGAAGTCAATGTCTTCAACCTAGAAAAACAACCTCGTGATGTTGAGGACCAAATATTTGAAGTCAACCTCATAGAGAACTTAACAAGTGAACACAGGAAAGAATTGGAATTAGTGACTGAGTGTGACTTTGGGTTAGAGTCTGATGACTTTAATCTTGATCAGATTATTGAGTCTGTTGTGAATTGGGCCTCGAATCCTATTTCACCAAATATGGAGCCAACAAATGTGAGTCATCCTTCCAGTGAGCCTTCCTCTTTCTTAGAATTGAAAGCCTTACCTGTGCATCTCATGTACGTCTATCTAGGCGAACAAGAGACCTTTCCTGTCATCATTGACTCCCATTAAACGACGGGCAAGAAGAAGATCTTAAAGCAATTCTAAGAAAACATAGGGAAGCCATTGATTGAACTATGACCGATATAAAGGGATTGAGTCTAGCCATAGTTCAACATCGCATTCATCTCAATGAAGATGCCATACCTAAAAGAGACCCGCAGCGTAGGTTAAACCCTATAATGCAAGAGGCTACTCATGCTAAAATTGTGAAACTCTTAGACAATGAGATAATATATCCCATTTTGATAGCCAATGGGTCAGTCCTGTCCACGCGGTTCTAAAGAAATCTGCTTTCACCGTAGTGAAAAACGAGAACAAAGAGTTGGTCTAAACTCAACTTCTCATGAAGATTCGAGTTTGCATTGACTATAGGAAACTTATTGCTGCAACTCATAAGGACCATTTTCCACTCCCCTTCATCAATCAAATGCTTGAACGTTTGGCAGGCCATGAGTATTACTATTTCTTGGATGGTTACTCGGGGTATAATCAGATTCCTATTGCTCCTGAGGACCAAGAAAAGACTATGTTCATATGTCCATTTGGGACATTTGCTTATAGTGGAATGCCTTTCGGCTTGTGTAATGCCCCAGCAATATTTCAACATTACATGTTGAGTCTTTTTTCTGATATGGTTGAACGATTCTTAGAAATCTTCATGGATGATTTCTCTATCTATTGAGATTCATTCACTCAATGTCTCCATCATTTAGAACTTGTCCTCCAATGTTATGCTGAGAAAAATCTGACACTGAACTGGGAGAAATGCCACTTCATGGTAAAACATGAAATTGTGTGGGTCATGAAATCTCCAAGAAGGGAATTGAAGTGGATAGAACCAAGATTGAGGTTATTGCTAAGCTTGCTAGGCTGAAATGCGTGAAGGATATTCGATCCCTCTTAGGACATGCCAGTATTTACCGAAGATTTATCAAGGATTTTAGCAAGATTGCTGACCCTTGACTAATCTGTTAGCTAAGGACGTATCCTTTACTTTCGATGTTGAATATATGAATTCTTGAGAGAAGCTTAAGAGAGAGCTTATTTCTGCACCAATCATATTTGCTCCGGATTGGTCTGAGCCGTTCGAAATCATCTGTGACGCTTTTGAGTTTAACATAAGCGTTGGCCTAGGACAGCGCATTGATAACAAGCAGCATGTGATTTACTGCTCTAGTAGGACTCTCAACGATGCTCAATTGAACTACACTACTACTGAGAAGGAATTCTTGGCGGTAGTGTTTGCCTTAGAGAAATTTCGTCCCTCCCTACTAGGGTCCAAAACCACCATTTTCACCGATCATTCTGTGCTTAGGTACCTCATGATGAAGAAGGATGCCAAGGCCCGACTCATTCATTTGATCCTCCTTCTTCAAGAATTTGATCTCGAGATTCGAGACAAGAAAGTCGTAGAATATGTCATTGCTGACCATCTCTCACGAATCCCAAATTCTCCATGCAACGAAGTACCCATAAATGAGGACTTTCCTAATGAAAATCTCTTATCTATCTTTAGGGAACCTTGGTTTGCTGATATAGTGAATTACTTAGTCATAAACCAAATTCCGTCTCATTGGTCCAAAAACGATATATACCGGTTCTTATCTCAAGTCCAGTATTTCTTTTATGAGGAACCGTATCTTTTTAAGTACTGTTCTGACAAAATTATTAGGAGATGTATTCCTGATGACGAGGTTAAGAGTGTTTTATACTTTTGTCACGAACTTGCATGCGGTGGACACTTTGGTCCCCGCAAGACTGCTGAAAAAGTGTAACAAAGTGGGTTCTATTGGCCCACTTTGTTCAAAGATGCTTATGAATTTTGCAAGACGTGCCTTAGATACCAGATGGTAGTAATGATCTCAAAATGAGATATGATGACCCTCAACCCAATTCTAGAAATAGAACTCTTTAATGTTTGGGGTATCGATTTTATGGGTCCACTTCCTAACTCATTTAGAAACCAATACATATTGGTTGCTGTGGACTATGTGTCCAAGTGGGTAGAAGCCATTCCTAGTAGAACTAATGATAACAAAGTTGTCATAAAGTTTTTAAAGAGAACATTTTCTCACGCTTCGAAACTCCTCGTTCTATCATCAGTGATAATGGCACTCACTTTTGCAATAGATCCTTTGAAGCTCTTATTCGAAAGTATGCCATAACTCACAAGTTGTCCATACTTTATCATCCTCAAACCAGTGGGCAGGTTGAGATTTTCAGTAGACAAGTCAATCTTATTTTGGAGAAGACTGTAAACCAAATCAGAAAGATTGATCCACCAAACTTGTAGATGCCCTATGGGTCTATAGGACCCTTTCAAGACGAGGATGTCCCTTATAGGTTAGTTTATGGGAAAGTTTGCCACCTACCCATTGAGTTAGAGTACCGGGCCTTATGGGCAATCAAGTAGTTGAATTTGACTTGACTAAGGCTGGTGACCTTTGAAAATTACAAATTTTCGAATTAGAGGAGTTGAGAAATGAGGCCTATAAAAAAGCTAAGATCACTAAAGATAGAGTTAAATTTTTCATGATAAACACATCATAAGAAAAACTTTTGTCCCTGGACAAAAAGTCTTACTCTATAATTCTAGGCTTCATCTTTTTTTAGGAAAATTAAAATCAAGATGGACTGGGTCATTCGTTGTCAAAACTGTGTTTTCACACGTTGCTGTAGAGATCAGTGACCCCAAGAATGAAAATGACTTTAGGGTAAATGGTCAACGCCTTAAACCTTTCTTAGAATCGGTGCCGGTAAATGAAACAGCTATGGGTCTTTTTGACCCAGTGTATCGGTAACTTTCCTCTTTTCCATTTATTTCATGCATCTATGCATTTCTTTCATACATTGGGGACAATGCATGAGATAGGTGTGGGGGAGGGCTCTAACTTGACTAATATAACTCTTAAAAAAAATATAACTCTTAAAAAAAAACTTTTGAAAAGTAAGAACAATATTTTGATATATTTTTGTAAGAAATTAAGTCAATTTTAAGGAATAGGAAAATCATAATTAGGATTTCTTATACTTGGTCAAAATAAGATAAGTTGTTTGATTTACAGAGTTAGAAAGAAAATTGATAAAAATAATTTAGTCTTGATCTTTACCTTGAAGAAATATGCACACTTTATACACTTACACACTTAGGGTTCAAAGACAAAAATTCTTATGTTTTATAAAAAAATATATATTTGTATTTATATACATACATACATACATACATACATACATACATACATACATACATATATATATATATATATAATATATATATATATATATATATATATATGCAAATCTAATTATTGATTAGCTAGGTGTTTTGGCCTAAGCAAGCCTTGGTATTTATACAAAAGATAATTAGATAAGTTAAAAAAATTAATAATATATATATGTAAATCCTTTAATTAAGTTGGGTATTTGTGCCTCATGAAGCATAAGTATTCACGCCTAAAAGGGTACATTTTATAAATAAAATCTCTTAGTTTTGTGGCCTTGTCTGCTCGAGTGTTTACGTCCTTAGGGGTGTTTTCTCACCTGGTGCCATAAGACTGTCCGGTCTGGGTGTCACCGACTAAAGGCTCATTACATGGGCAGATTAGAAAGCCTAATAGAATTGAGGAATAAATACCACCAAAAAAATATAAATAAGGCATAGGAGTTAATGTTAAAGAACCCTTAGTCAACTTTAACAGTCACGATGGTACATATGACTCAGGGTAAAGTAATAGACTAGATGAAAAATACAATTTGAATGCTTACTTTAATTGATGACACATTTTTGAATAGACTAAGTCTAGAATGAAAAGTTTGATATTTCTATAACTTATAGATTACTTGAACTCTTACAAATATACTTCAAATATTTTCTCTTTTCAAAATGCTTTTGAAAATACAACCATTTTTTCTCTTTTTTTATGGATTTTGTGGGTGCAATCCATTGAAAACCCTCACGAGATAAAACTCGTCCTCTAGGGGTAACCTAGAGGTTTAACGGCTTGTTGCACATGCTAAGTGCAATCGAGTAACCTGCGAAAGTAGTCTAATAATTGATTAAGATAAGTTTGATGTTTTGCCTGAGGGCGAGCAAAAGATAAGTGTGGGGGTGTGATCGGTCACATATATTGCATACACATTATCACATTACCATGTTTTTTATCTAATAAATCCTATTAATAGGTCTTATTCTTCTTTGCTAAATGTAGGCCCATTGTTAAAAGAAAGGGAAGAGAAACGAACCCAAAAGCCAATCAAAATTCTGATTAAAATCAGAATAATTCAAAATTACAAGATCAGGGCAGATCGAGGCAGATCAGAGAGGACGTAATTGGTTGAACGTCTGTTAAAATGGATCTTTACAAATCAGTCAGTTTAAAGCCAGAGATAAAAGGCCGTTTCGTCAAAACCAGAAGCTGCAACGGGAAATCTAGAACCAGATAAAGCTGGATCGTGAAACGAGGAGGTGTACCCCCCGGCTGTGGCCACCTGGCCACAGCCAGGCCATGAAATGCGGCCAAAGCCGCATTTTTGCGGCCGTCTGATTACGGTTGGGGGAGCGTTTGCTCCCTCAATCTTCTTACGCCCTCTCCTGTCTGGTTTTTCCCTATAAATACCATTTTCGACAAAGAAGAAGGGAGCGAAGACTAGGATTAAATTTCTTGTTCATTTTTAGGGTTTTAGAAGCATTGTTAGATAGCTTGGAGAAGTTGTATCTCCTCTTTATTTTTTTCTGTTTAGACAAGCAAAGAGAGAAGAGTAGAATTGTGTGTGTAATTCATCTTTGAAGTGACAATCAAAGGAGTTTCTACTCGCTTATTCAACTTAACTCGAATTCGGTATGTTTATATTTGATTTTCATTCTCCTGTTTGTTTTCCTTTCATCATGAGTAGCTAAATCATTTTCTGGGCTCACTAAATAATCTTTTCTACCTCCTCTCTCGATTGGTTTTTATTCTCTTGAATCTTAATGCCTAAAGTTAAATTTTATTCTTGAAGGCTCATGAGGATGCTCTTCTTTTAAACTTGGACTTTCAAAGCACAAATATTTTCAAATCATTTTTATTTCATACTTGCTTCTTCGCGCTTGATGGTTTAACATTCTATTTTTAATGTTATGTTAAGAAAGACCTCAAGATTTAATATAAAATCATCTATTTGTTTTACTTGAACATTAAAAGAAATTAAGCTTTTTGCCTATGATAAAAGTGATGCACCAAAAATGTTCTTGAGATAAGTAAATAGTTAAGTAGAAAATTAGTGAGCCTAGATCTTTTCCTATATAGAAAACAACCAAACAAACTTCATCATTTTTAAAGATCACATTTTTCAAAGCCTTCTCTAATTTTTAAGTTTTTCTTTTAATCACTTTCTTTCTCTTCATTCTCTTTTCAACTAAAAAAACAAGCATCATTCTTTGCTTTCTAAACAAAAACACTGAAAAGCTTTCATCCATTCCTCCTCGTGGACACGACCCGTTAGCCAAAGCTAGACGGTAATTCTTATCTCTTTCATAACTCAAGCAAATTTTTGGTGCCGTTGTCGGGGAGGGAATGGTGTATTTGTTTTTTAACAAATTTGGTGTCTTATTTCAGGGACGTCAAGATTCAGATTTAGCACTTAAGCTTTACAGGAGAAGACTTGGTATTCTGTGCCCCTACTCTCGAAACTAGGAAAAGGAATTTCAAGAAATTGCAGCGCAAGTTTGAAAATTTGTTGACTACTAAAAACTCTTTTTTGCAGGACATATTGCTTGCAAAAATAATATTTTTTGTGTGTTATTATTTTTGCTATATCTGATATTCACAATTCCCGTTTTTAGTCCAACAGTAATCTGAGTGATTGTTAATTGTTTAAAAAAAATGTTTAGACTTACATTCTAGGCATTTGTCTAATTACGTTTATTTTACAATTACTGTTGAAGATAGCTGGAGACAAGGTACGTATACTATAGCATATAGTTTAGAAGACATTCTTGGGTGATATTTGTTTTTGAATATTACTTTTCTATATCTTGCACACTTTGCACAATCAATTCTAAGGTCAAAACCCAAATCAAGATAAGGTGGGGAAGTCATTACCCTTATTTAGACCACAAACCATCTCCAAGCACGCACAACCTAAGCCTAAGTAAAATCTAATAGACGTTGGCCTTAGAGACATCTCGAACTCACTAGGAGATTATCCTAAGGGGAAAGGTGTTAGAACTGACTCCTGTCAAATCAGTGTCTAGGAAAGGGATTGAGGGGCAAAACCCCGAAGGCTGGTAGTTTGACTTAATTAGGCCTGTTGCTTTTGCGCGGATACCTCCCACCAATCTTATCCTGACCTGGCTGATTAGCTTATGGTCAAAGTTTACAATATACCTCCTGTGGACAATCAACTAGTTAGGAGTTATCTAGGTCAAGGTTACTTTAGACTAGGCTTGGTTGATTACTCTTGTTGACTATTGTTAAACTCGTTTGTGATTGTGTTTGTGTATGCAAGTGTGGTCAAGAGACCCTAATTCTTCTAGGTTGACTAGAAACACATCACCACCCAAGTTTGAACCAAGATCAGATCCGGTTGTGGCTAAACTGACATCTTTGCAGGATAAGTTCTATCCCATTAGAACCTCACTTCCATCTTGCATCTAACTTTCATCGGTTGGTGAATATAATTTTGAGCTCAAGCCTCAGTTCATCAACACACTCCCAAGTTTCATGGCTTAGCGTCTGAAGATGCTTATTTCTTTATAAGAGAATTTGAGGAAGTATGTCTAATGATGAAAATCCCACACCTTGATGATTCTATTAGGTTAAGATTTGTCCCTTTCGCTCTTAAGAATTTAGCCAAGAAATGGCTTTACAGCTTAGCGGCTGGCTCTATTACATCTTAGGATGGTTTCATCAAGATCTTCTTGAAGAAATTCTATCCAATTCACAAGACCGCTCTCATTAGGAAAAACATCATGCAATTCACGCAAGAACCTAGTGAATTATTTTGGAGGTATTTTGAACGCTTCAAAGACCTCCTTGTCCAATGCCCTCATTATGGAATAGAGAAATAGCGACAATGCCAAATTCTTTATGATGGTTTAGACTATTCTACTAAGACCCTCTTGAAAAGCATGTGCCAAGGGGATTCTTTTAGAAGGATGAGAATAAAGGATGAGATTTATATGAGAATCTAACTGAAAAGACCATCCAATAGGAACCTACTAGTGAAACCTCTAGGAACTCAAACTCCATCTCTTCAAAAGGAAATCTCCATTCTATTGAATCATCCATAGCTAACGAGGTTAAGTTAGTTTACCTAGCGAGAAGACTAGAAGCTTTAGAAATTAAGGAACTAAGTCCAGTCATTCAAGTCAGCCCAAACCAATTTCCAACCCCGGGGTGTACTTACTGTCAAGCCATGAATCATGTGTTTGAGGAGTGTCCTATTTTTCAAGCTCAGTAACAATACCCTGAACTGATGAATGCGGCCTTTTCAAGGCCGAACAATAATCCTTACGCACCAACGTACAATCCTAGCTGGAGAAATCACCCAAATTTCTTATGGAGTTAAAATAACAATGACCACTCATGGTCAAATCATGCAAGCCACTTCCATCATGCTAATAATTGTTCCAACCATCAACCCAACTTTTTAATTTCCAGCATAATTCTCCCAACCATTCACCTAACTTTTCAAACTATTAACAAAACTTTCCCAACCAAGCTCCTCAATCTTCCTTTCAGAATCCTCAACTAGAAAGGAGAATGACTGACTTCGAGAGAAACATGGAAAGATACATGAAGAAGCAAGATTCTCTCATGCAAACTATACAGAGGCTAGAGGTTCAAATGAGCCAATTAGCCACTCCACAAAATAAGAGACAAAAGGATACCTTACCTAGTCATCCAATAATGAATCCTAGGAATTCTCAACAAGCTCATTTGGCTGAGGATCAATCTTTGAATCAATGTAATGTTGTTCACACATGGAGGTCGGGAAAGAAAGTTGATAATCAAGGGTCAACACTATCTAATCCTATTCAGCACAACCACAATCAAGCATCCATCTCATCTAATCTCAGTCCTTCTAAATCTGACGAATCTAAAACGGATAAGTCAACCAGTCAGGTGCACCAACCTATAGTACCATTTCCTAATAGGCTAAAAAACAACAAGCAAAATTCATACATGGATAAGATAATTGAGATCTTCAATTAAGTGAAGATAAATGTGCCACTTCTTGATGCCATCCAACAAGTCCCATCCTATGCCAAGTTTCTTAAGGACATGTGCACCAAGAAGAGAAAGACTAATGCACCCATAAAGGTGTTCTTAGTGAGCTACTGTCGGGTCCGATCCCTGTTAAGTAAAAGGATTCAGGTTATCCCACCATTGCCTGCACCATAGGACAAGCCGAGATTAGTCGTGCACTTCTTAATTTGGGAAGTATCAACTTGCTTCCATTCTCAGTTTATCAATAACTTAGGTAGGGTAATCTTAGTCCAACTCGAGTCACTATCCAACTGGCTGATCATTCAATAAAAGTTTCAAAAGGAAAAATTAATGATGTCCTTATCCGGGTCGAGGAGTTTATTTACCCCGTTGATTTCATAGTTCTAGAGACACAACCTGTGTCCAATCCTAGGGCTCAAACTCCTGTTATCCTAGGGCAACCACTCTTTTCTATTGTCAATACCATCATCAATTGTAGGAATGAGTCCATGAGGTTAACCTTTGGGTACATGTAGAGAAGTCAATGTCTTCAACCTAGGAAAACAACCTCGTGATGTTGAGGACCAAATATTTGAAGTCAACCTCATAGAGAACTTAACAAGTGAACACAGGAAAGAATTGAAATTAGTGACTGAGTGTGACTTTGGGTTAGAGTCTGATGACTTTAATCTTGATCAGATTATTGAGTCTGTTGTGAATTGGGCCTCGAATCCTATTTCACCAAATATGGAGCAAACAAATGTGAGTCATCCTTCCAGTGAGCCTTCCTCTTTCTTAGAATTGAAAGCCTTACCTGTGCATCTCATGTACGTCTATCTAGGCGAACAAGAGACCTTTCCTGTCATCATTGACTGCCATTTAAACGACGGGCAAGAAGAAGATCTTAAAGCAATTCTAAGAAAACATAGGGAAGCCATTGATTGAACTATGACCGATATAAAGGGATTGAGTCTAGCCATAGTTCAACATCGCATTCATCTCAATGAAGATGCCATACCTAAAAGAGACCCGCAGCGTAGGTTAAACCCTATAATGCAAGAGGCTACTCATGCTAAAATTGTGAAACTCTTAGACAATGAGATAATATATCCCATTTTTGATAGCCAATGGGTCAGTCCTGTCCACGCGGTTCTAAAGAAATCTGCTTTCACCGTAGTAAAAAACGAGAACAAAGAGTTGGTCTAAACTCGACTTCTCATGAAGATTCGAGTTTGCATTGACTATAGGAAACTTATTGCTGCAACTCATAAGGACCATTTTCCACTCCCCTTCATCATTCAAATGCTTGAACGTTTGGCAGGCCATGAGTATTACTATTTCTTGGACGGTTACTCGGGGTATAATCAGATTCTTATTGCTCCTGAGGACCAAGAAAAGACTATGTTCATATGTCCATTTGGGACATTTGCTTATAGTGGAATGCCTTTCGGCTTGTGTAATGCCCAGCAATATTTCAACATTACATGTTGAGTCTTTTTTCTGATACGGTTGAACGATTCTTAGAAATCTTCATGGATGATTTCTCTATCTATTGAGATTCATTCACTCAATGTCTCCATCATTTAGAACTTGTCCTCCAATGTTATGCTGAGAAAAATCTGACACTGAACTGGGAGAAATGCCACTTCATGGTAAAACATGGAATTGTCTGGGTCATGAAATCTCCAAGAAGGGAATTGAAGTGGATAGAACCAAGATTGAGGTTATTGCTAAGCTTGCTAGGCTGAAATGCGTGAAGGATATTCGATCCCTCTTAGGACATGCCAGTATTTATCGAAGATTTATCAAGGATTTTAGCAAGATTGCTGACCCTTGACTAATCTGTTAGCTAAGGACGTATTCTTTACTTTCGATGTTGAATATATGAATTCTTGAGAGAAGCTTAAGAGAGAGCTTATTTCTGCACCAATCATATTTGCTCCAGATTGGTCTGAGCCGTTCGAAATCATCTGTGACGCTTCTGATTTTAACATAGGCGTTGGCCTAGGACAGCGCATTGATAACAAGCAGCATGTGATTTACTACTCTAGTAGGACTCTCAACGATGCTCAATTGAACTACACTACTACTGAGAAGGAATTCTTGGCGGTAGTGTTTGCCTTAGAGAAATTTCGTCCCTCCCTACTAGGGTCCAAAACCACCATTTTCACCGATCATTCTGTGCTTAGGTACCTCATGATGAAGAAGGATGCCAAGGCCTGACTCATTCATTTGATCCTCCTTCTTCAAGAATTTGATCTCGAGATTCGAGACAAGAAAGTCGTAGAAAATGTCATTGCTGACCATCTCTCACGAATCCCAAATTCTCCATGCAACGATGTACCCATAAATGAGGACTTTCCTAATGAAAATCTCTTATCTATCTTTAGGGAACCTTGGTTTGCTGATATAGTGAATTACTTAGTCACAAACCAAATTTCGTCTCATTGGTCCAAAAACGATATATACGGTTCTTATCTCAAGTCCAGTATTTCTTTTATGAGGAACCGTATCTTTTAAGTACTGTTTATTAAACGGGAAAGGTGTGTTTATTATGAAGCAAATGTATTTGATGTACCCTTTCTTATCTCCGCTATAGCATAGGGCTATACCGAGTCGAATCTCAGGGAGAGCTCGCGATGGAAGCTTTAACGTGTGGTAGTGAAGTGAACAAACGAGTATTCTTCTCTTGCTTATAAACTTAGTGAATCAAATGTAAAAGAAACTAAAAGAAAGGATGGCTATGTTCATGGTGGAAATCGTTGGAAAAGAAATCAAGAAGTGGATGTGGTATTCACAAGAAAAAGAAAGAAAACTTAAAGAAAGCAATCCATGACTAGCTTACCTTGCTAGCTTGCCAAGACTTACTAGACTCCTTGATAGCGAATGCTTGCCTAATGTTGTCACTCCATTAGCGTAGGATTCGTCTCGCGTGTTGACCTAATTACTTTCTCACTTGCAAGATGGTGGTTTAACCATCGGAGAAGAGAAGATCATACAACTTGCAAGATGAACAAAAGCAATCACTCATGAGTTAGTGAAGAAAGCTAAGCTAGTGGTAAACTAGTACATGGAAGGAAAATTAGCTACAAGCCATAAAAAACTAAAACAAAGCTTGAAGTAAATTGCAAGAAAGTAAACAAAGCAATAAAGAAAGCATGTAAAGAAAGCACATAAACTAGAACCAAGCTTCAAGTAGAGGAAGGAGGATGGATCAATCCTTGTTGCTTCAAGTGTCACTCTTGATTACACAAGCTCTCTCCCTCACAATCACTCTCTTTTACATTGAATTCTAGGGAAGAAGAAGAGGGATCTAAAGAACAAAACCTAAGAGAAAAATACATGAAAATTACAATACTAAACTAATCTCCTCTCTTCTCCATTCTCCCTCAGCTCGCAGGTACTTGTGGAGTATTTATAGGCTGCAGGTGAAGCTTCGAGAGCCCAGGTAGTTGCCACAAAATCCGGGGCCATAACAACCTAGATCTGCCGCGCCCAAGCCGCGCCCCCGCGGCCTAACTGAATCCGTTCAGCAACGGATTTCTGTTGCGGGTTGTTGAGAGTTTGTTGGCCACGTGGACATTCTAGAATCTTCGTTTGTTGCGCGCAGATCTCTCTGGATTTGATTTGAAATCTTTGGCTTATCTTTAATCTTGGATTAATCACTTAATTATTGCTAATTAAGGTGATTAATTGGCTATCTCTCCTTTAAGTGTGTACCTGCAAATATGTAGAGAAGAGGAGTAAATATCACATATTTATTTGTAATATGCATGGGAATTATGATGTAAAATATGCAATATTGTGTACCAATCACACCCCCACACTTATTCTTTTGCTCGTCCCGAGCAAAAACAAAGAAAAAGAAAAAGAAAATCTATACTACCAGTTTTATTACACCACTTTCGCAGGTGACACGATTGCACTGAGCACGTGCAACAAGCCGTTAAACCTCTAGGTTACCCTAGAGGAGGAGTGTTGTCTCCTGAGGGTTTTCAGCGGATTACACCCACAAAATCCTTAAAGAAAGAAAACAAATGTTAGTATTTTGAAAATTCATTTGAAAGAGAGACATGTTTTCGAACTATTTTTGCAAAAATATAAGTGATCCTAGGTCATAAGTCCACCTATAATCATTCTTCCTTAAACTTAGTCTCCATGCAAGATCTTGTTTTTAATTAAGGTAAGAATTCAAAATTGGATTGAATACTTATCTTTCATAAAACCTAGATAGTATGCACACCGTGTAAGTGAAGATTTCTGGGATTTCAACTCCAACCATTAAGCCATTTATTTATATATATTTATTTTCTCTTTTTTTTTCTTTCTTTTTCTTCCCTTAGTTTTCTTAGGCTTTCTAGTTCACCCATGTAGCGAGCCTATAACCGATGACTCCCAAACCAGATGGTTCTAGGGCACCAAATGAGAAAACATCCCTCGGGTTTAAAGGACTCGAGTGAAAAAGGCCACAAAACTAAAGGGGATTATTTATAATCACCGTTAGGCGTGAATAATCATGCTTCTTGAGGCACAATTAACCAGCTTAATAAGTGAGATCACCGTTAGGCGTGAGTAACCATGCTTCTTGAGGCATAGTTATCCAGCTTAATAAGTGATCTTTTATTTATAATTTTTTTTTCTTTTTTTTTTTATTTATATGGCATTTTTGGTCTTTGTTTCCATCCCAAGAAATGTGTAAGTGTAAAGTGCATATTATCTAAGGCAAAAAATTCAAGATAAAAATATCTCACCACTTTTACTTACTTATCCTATAATTTCAAACAAGATCTATTATTTCAACTAGGTTTAAAATGTCATAATTAAGGCTTTCTTAATTCTAAGATACATCTTAATTTTCTTAGAAATAGATCAAAACTTTGTCTCTTATTTCAAAAAGTTTTTATTTTTATTTTTAAAATTTTTTTTATTTTCTAAAAGAAGTGCAAAAGAAAGAAAATCTAAAAACTCTATGTTAGTAAACCCTCCCCCACACTTATTTCATGCATTGTCCTCAATGCATCATGATATATGTATGCATGAAACAAAATGGAAAGGGAAGGAACAAATTACCTTAAGGTGGTGGTTCCGGTGGTGGTCGGATTGGTCCACGAAACATGGCCCAATCAACTTTACGTTGGGTTTTCAGGAACCCACAAAAAATTTCAATAATATGACCACAAAAAATGATGTGTGCATTTATGATTTTTATTATGTACATGACCCCATCTAATTTCAAGATTTTAGTCATAATTTCAGAGTCAAATTTATCAAAATCCCTGTCCCAGAATGATGTATGGAATGACAGAACAGTTGACTTGGACTCAGGAAGGAGTACCGACTCAGGGAAGTGAATGAAGTCAAGTAAAGTTCAGGAGTCGGAATAGATTCAGGAATTGGGTCCAAGTCAAGAAAATGAAGCTCAAGTCCACATTCAGTTTCCCATGATGGAATGTGACTATCTAAGATTAGTGATTCAAGTTCAGGAAGGTTGGGAATCAAAACTGACTCTGAAATGTTACTTAAATTGGGTAACAAAACAGGAGTCATTAATGATTCAGGTTTGAACTAAATCACAAACTTGAGGGTCAAAGTCACATTCTCATTGAGTTCAATTCCACAAAATTGTGAACTTGCCAATTTGTCAATAGGATTCTTCAAAAAGGTATAATTGGTCAAGTTCAACATGATCCTCAAAGATGGGTGATTCAACTTCATTGTGAATTGGGCAAGGATCCAAGGTTGACTCCGGGGAAAAGATTGATGTGAGGTAGAGATACCGGAGTCATTATCGAATCAGAAAGAGGATTGAATCACTAAGTTGGAGTTCAAGATCACATCCCTTATGTAATTCAATTTCAGAAAAATGTGAACTTCCCAATTTATCAATGGGATTTTCAGAAGTATGGAATTGGCCAAGTTCTATGTGATCATCATAAAAGATTGGTGATTCATTTTCACAATGGATAGGAAATGGATCCAATTCTGACTTGGGAAATGGATTGAAATCAGGTAAGGATATGGAAGTCATGATTGAATCAGGAAGTAAATTGGAATCATCAAGTGGAAGTTCAGGATCAAATTCATGTTCCAATTCAATTTCAGAAAAAGGAAAACTTGCCAATATATCAATTGGATTTTCAGAAGTGTGGACAAGTTCAGGTGAATGTGCTGAAATTGAATCTGAACTTCCAAGACTACATGACTCTTGGTTTTAACAGAGTGGCTAGTGACCTTAGAAATAGGATGAGAATGAAGAGTTTGGATCAGCAAATCTAAGTCACGGGCACGAGCATTTTGAGCATGGGTCATGTCTTCAAGCATCTTTTCAAAATTGATGACTTCATTATTTGGATGAAAAGATGAAGTGTTGTCTTGGAAGTGATGGTGAAATTGTGAGTCAAAAGTGTGTGGTGATGGAAAAGAGGACTCACACAAGAAATCATTACTCATAAATGGTTGTTCATTATGAAAATGTGGAACTGAGTAAGACTCTTGAAAATACTGTGGAATTGGAGAGGAAAATGGTTCTGGAAGTGTCTGCTCAGCTCTCTGTAAATTGGCTTCTAAACTCCTTAGTAACTCAGATTTTTCTTCAACTGGTTCAGAAAAAGGAGTATATGAAGCGGGATCGGGAAATGAATCTTGTGAATATTGTGGACTTGGTGAAAATGGTGGACAAGGAGGTTGATAATTAAACTCGGGGGACTGGAATCCCAATTACTCAGTGAAGAGTTGAAATTATTATGAAAATTATAGTTATTAGATGGGGGGTATGGGTCATATTGATTCGGATAAGGCCAACCGGTATATTTGGTTGGTGCATATTGTAAAACACCGGGTTGGAATTATCCGAATAAGGAGATGGTGTGAAATATGGATTATTATGAAAGAATTGTTGAAGGCCATATCACACTATCACAAACAAAAACAAACAAACAAACAAACAAACAAGAGAAAGAAAACTTCTAACCTAAGTTAGGGTAGACTTAGGACCTAGACGACTCCTAACTGATAGACTGTCCACGGGAGGTTTAGTGTAGACTCTAACCACAAGCTAATCAGCCAGGGAAGGGTAAGGTTGGTGGGAGGTTTTCCGTCCAGAGACGTTCCTTAATTAAGTAACCAGCAACCTTCGGGCTTTCGGCCCTCAACCCTTTCCTAGACACCGATTTTGCAAGAGTTAAATTCCAACACTTTTCCCCCTTAGGATAATCTCCTAAGTGAGTCCGAGATGTCCCTAGGGCCAACGTCTACTTTTTATAAAATTAGGCTTGGGTTAGTGAGTGCTTGGGAAAATGATTTTCGGGCTAAGGAAAGGGTAATGAACTCCCCCACCTTATCTTATTTACGGGTATGCCCTTAAATTTGAATTGTGCAAGTGTACAAGAAATATCACAAGGATTCACTCAAAGCATGAAAATCAAGCAAGAGATGATTCCTAGTCTATATGCAATGCGAAACGTACCTTGCCTCCAGCACTCTTCAACAGTAAAAGTAAAGAATTGAAAGACACGTGCCTAGAAATGCAAGTGTCTAAACAATTTTTAACAATTTCAATCAACTTTTTACTGTTTTTTAATTAAACAGGAATACAGTGAAGTATACAGGAAATCAAGTATAACAGCAGATGTAATTTGCAGATCTGAAGCCCCTGCAGAAAGATTGTCAGAAGTGAACTCCTCTGTGCCGCGGCCGCGCGGCTTTTGCCCTGGGAACGCGGCACTTTGGAGGGATCCTGGTCTCTGCTTTCAAGAGCAGAGGCCCAGGTCCACTTATATGTGACTGCAATGAATATTTTCCTGTTTTCTTCTCCTGTAACCTGCAACAGAGAAGAAGAATCATTTAATACTTCACTTTAAATCAAAAAGAACGTCGCTCTCCCCGGCAACGGCGCCATTTTATTAAGAAAGGATACGTATGCGCCGTATTAGAGAATTGTCATCCCCGGCAACGGCGCCATTTTTATTAAACGGGAAAGGTGTGTTTATTATGAAGCAAATGTATTTGATGTACCCTTTCTTATCTCCGCTATAGCATAGGGCTATACCAAGTCGAATCTCAGGGAGAGCTCGCGATGGAAGCTTTAACGTGTGGTAGTGAAGTGAACAAACGAGTATTCTTCTCTTGCTTATAAACTTAGTGAATCAAATGTAAAAGAACTAAAAGAAAGGATGGCTATGTTCATGGTGGAAATCGTTGGAAAAGAAATCAAGAAGTGGATGTGGTATTCACAAGAAAAAGAAAGAAAACTTAAAGAAAGCAATCCATGACTAGCTTACCTTGCTAGCTTGCCAAGACTTACTAGACTCCTTGATAGCGAATGCTTGCCTAATGTTGTCACTCCATTAGCGTAGGATTCGTCTCGCGTGTTGACCTAATTACTTTCTCACTTGCAAGATTGTGGTTTAACCATCGGAGAAGAGAAGATCATACAACTTGCAAGATGAACAAAAGCAATCACCCATGAGTTAGTGAAGAAAGCTAAGCTAGTGGTAAACTAGTACATGGAAGGAAAATTAGCTACAAGCCATTAAAGAACTAAAACAAAGCTTGAAGTAAATTGCAAGAAAGTAAACAAAGCAATAAAGAAAGCATGTAAAGAAAGCACATAAACTAGAACCAAGCTTCAAGTAGAGGAAGGAGGATGGATCAATCCTTGTTGCTTCAAGTGTCACTCTTGATTACACAAGCTCTCTCCTCACAATCACTCTCTTTTACATTGAATTCTAGGGAAGAAGAAGAGGGATCTAAAGAACAAAACCTAAAGAGAAAAATACATGAAAATTACAATACTAAACTAATCTCCTCTCTTCTCCATTCTCCCTCAGCTCGCAGGTACTTGTGGAGTATTTATAGGCTGCAGGTGAAGCTTCAAGAGCCCAGGTAGTTGCCACAAAATCCGGGGCCATAACAACCTAGATCTGCCGCGCCCAAGCCGCGCCCCCACGGCCTAACTGAATCCGTTCAGCAACGGATTTCTGTTGCGGGTTGTTGAGAGTTTGTTTGGCCACGTGGACATTCTAGAATCTTCGTTTGTTGCGCGTAGATCTCTCTGGATTTGATTTGAAATCTTTGGCTTATCTTTAATCTTGGATTAATCACTTAATTATTGCTAATTAAGGTGATTAATTGGCTATCTCTCCTTTAAGTGTGTACCTGCAAATATGTAGAGAAGAGGAGTAAAAATCATTGATTGGACGAGAAAGGTGTGTTTATTATGAAGCAAATGTATTTGATGTACCCTTTCTTATCTCCGCTATAGCATAGGGCTATACCGAGTCGAATCTCAGGGAGAGCTCGCGATGGAAGCTTTAACGTGTGGTAGTGAAGTGAACAAACGAGTATTCTTCTCTTGCTTATAAACTTAGTGAATCAAATGTAAAAGAAACTAAAAGAAAGGATGGCTATGTTCATGGTGGAAATCGTTGGAAAAGAAATCAAGAAGTGGATGTGGTATTCACAAGAAAAAGAAAGAAAACTTAAAGAAAGCAATCCATGACTAGCTTACCTTGCTAGCTTGCCAAGACTTACTAGACTCCTTGATAGCGAATGCTTGCCTAATGTTGTCACTCCATTAGCGTAGGATTCGTCTCGCGTGTTGACCTAATTACTTTCTCACTTGCAAGATGGTGGTTTAACCATCGGAGAAGAGAAGATGATACAACTTGCAAGATGAACAAAAGCAATCACCCATGAGTTAGTGAAGAAAGCTAAGCTAGTGGTAAACTAGTACATGGAAGGAAAATTAGCTACAAGCCATTAAAGAACTAAAACAAAGCTTGAAGTAAATTGCAAGAAAGTAAACAAAGCAATAAAGAAAGCATGTAAAGAAAGCACATAAACTAGAACCAAGCTTCAAGTAGAGGAAGGAGGATGGATCAATCCTTGTTGCTTCAAGTGTCACTCTTGATTACACAAGCTCTCTCCCTCACAATCACTCTCTTTTACATTGAATTCTAGGGAAGAAGAAGAGGGATCTAAAGAACAAAACCTAAAGAGAAAAATACATGAAAATTACAATACTAAACTAATCTCCTCTCTTCTCCATTCTCCCTCAGCTCGCAGGTACTTGTGGAGTATTTATAGGCTGCAGGTGAAGCTTCGAGAGCCCAGGTAGTTGCCACAAAATCCGGGGCCATAACAACCTAGATCTGCGCGCCCAAGCCGCGCCCCCGCGGCCTAACTGAATCCGTTCAGCAACGGATTTCTGTTGCGGGTTGTTGAGAGTTTGTTTGGCCACGTGGACATTCTAGAATCTTCGTTTGTTGCGCGCAGATCTCTCTGGATTTGATTTGAAATCTTTGGCTTATCTTTAATCTTGGATTAATCACTTAATTATTGCTAATTAAGGTGATTAATTGGCTATCTCTCCTTTAAGTGTGTACCTGCAAATATGTAGAGAAGAGGAGTAAAAATCACATATTTATTTGTAATATGCATGGGAATTATGATGTAAAATATGCAATATTGTGTACCAATCAACTGTTTAGACCAAATTATTAGGAGATGTATTCCTGATGACGAGGTTAAGAGTGTTTTATAGTTTTGTCACGAACTTGCATGCGGTGGACACTTTGGTCCCCGCAAGACTGCTGAAAAAGTGTAACAAAGTGGGTTCTATTGGCCCACTTTGTTCAAAGATGCTTATGAATTTTGCAAGACGTGCCTTAGATACCAGATGGTAGTAATGATCTCAAAACGAGATATGATGCCCCTCAACCCAATTCTAGAAATAGAACTCTTTAATGTTTGGGGTATCGATTTTATGGGTCCACTTCCTAACTCATTTAGAAACCAATACATATTGGTTGCTGTGGACTATGTGTCCAAGTGGGTAGAAGCCATTCCTAGTAGAACTAACGATAACAAAGTTGTCATAAAGTTTTTAAAAGAGAACATTTTCTCACGCTTCGAAATCCCTCGTTCTATCATCAGTGATAATGGCACTCACTTTGCAATAGATCCTTTGAAGCTCTTATTCGAAAGTATGCCATAACTCACAAGTTGTCCATACTTATCATCCTCAAACCAGTGGGCAGGTTGAGATTTTCAATAGACAAGTCAATCTTATCTTGGAGAAGACTGTAAACCAAAATCAGAAAGATTGATCCACCAAACTATTAGATGCCCTATGGGTCTATAGGACCCTTTCGAGATGAGGATGTCCCCTTATAGGTTAGTTATGGGAAAGTTTGCCACCTACCCATTGAGTTAGAGTACGGGCCTTATGGGCAATCAAGCAGTTGAATTTCGACTTGACTAAGGCTGGTGACCTTTTAAAATTACAAATTTCCGAATTAGAGGAGTTGAGAAATGAGGCCTATAAAAAAGCTAAGATCACTAAAGATAGAGTTAAATTTTCATGATAAACACATCATAAGAAAAACTTTTGTCCCTGGACAAAAAGTCTTACTCTATAATTCTAGGCTTCATCTTTTTTTAGGAAATTTAAAATCAAGATGGACTGGATCATTCGTTGTCAAAACTGTGTTTTCACACGTTGTTGTAGAGATCAGTGACCCCAAGAATGAAAATGACTTTAGGGTAAATGGTCAACGCCTTAAACCTTTCTTAGAATCGGTGCCGGTAAATGAAACAGCTATGGGTCTTTTGACCCAGTGTATCGGTAACTTTCCTCTTTTCCATTTTATTTCATGCATCTATGCATTTCTTTCATACATTGGGGACAATGCATGAGATAGGTGTGGGGGAGGGCTCTAACTTGACTAATATAACTCTTAAAAAAAAATATAACTCTTAAAAAAAAACTTTTGAAAAGTAAGAACAATATTTTGATATATTTTTGTAAGAAATTAAGTCAATTTTAAGGAATAGGAAAATCATAATTAGGATTTCTTATACTTGGTCAAAATAAGATAAGTTGTTTGATTTACAGAGTTAGGAAGAAAATTGATAAAAATAATTTATTCTTGATCTTTACCTTGAAGAAATATGCACACTTTATACACTTACACACTTAGGTTTCAAAGACAAAAATTCTTATGTTTTATAAAAAATATATATATTTATATTTATATATATACATACATACATACATACATACATACATAGATATATATATATATATATATATATATATATATATATATATATATCTAATTATTGATTAGCTAGGTGTTTTGGCCTAAGCAAGCCTTGGTATTTATACAAAAGATAATTAGATAAGTTAAAAAAAATTAATAATATATATATGTAAATCCTTTAATTAAGCTGGGTATTTGTGCCTCATGAAGCATAAGTATTCACGCCTAAAAGGGGTACATTTTATAAATAAAATCTCTTAGTTTTGTGGCCTTGTCTGCTCGAGTGTTTACGTCCTTAGGGGTGTTTTCTCACCTGGTGCCATAAGACTGTCCGGTCTGGGTGTCACCGACTAAAGGCTCATTACATGGGCAGATTAGAAAGCCTAATAGAATTGAGGAATAAATACCACCAAAAAAATATAAATAAGGCATAGGAGTTAATGTTAAAGAACCCTTAGTCAACTTTAACAGTCACGATGGTACATATGACTCAGGGTAAAGTAATAGACTAGATGAAAAATACAATTTGAATGCTTACTTTAATTGATGACACATTTTTGAATAGACTAAGTCTAGAATGAAAAGTTTGATATTTCTATAACTTATAGATTACTTGAACTCTTACAAATATACTTCAAATATTTTCTCTTTTCAAAATGCTTTTTGAAAATACTACCATTTTTTCTCTTTTTTTATGGATTTTGTGGGTGCAATCCATTGAAAACCCTCACGAGATAAAACTCTTCCTCTAGGGGTAACCTAGAGGTTTAACGGCTTGTTGCACATGCTAAGTGCAATCGAGTAACCTGCGAAAGTAGTCTAATAATGATTAAGATAAGTTTGATGTTTTGCCTGAGGGCGAGCAAAAGATAAGTGTGGGGGTGTGATCGGTCACATATATTGCATATACATTATCACATTACCATGTTTTTTATCTAATAAATCCTATTAATAGGTCTTATTCTTCTTTGCTAAATGTAGGCCCATTGTTAAAAGAAAGGGAAGAGAAACGAACCGAAAAGCCAATCAAAATTCTGATTTAAATCAGAATTAATTCAAAATTACAAGATCAGGGCAGATCGAGGCAGATCAAAGAGGACGTAATTAGTTGAACGTCGGTTAAAATGGATCTTTACAAATCAGTCAGTTTAAAGCCAGAGATAAAAGGCCGTTTTGTCAAAACCAGAAGCTGCAACGGGAAATCTAGAACCAGATAAAGCTGGATCGTGAAACGAGGAGGTGTACCCCCCGGCTGTGGCCACCTGGCCACAGCCAGGCCATGAAAACGCGGCCAAAGCCGCATTTTTGCGGCCGTCTGATTACGGTTGGGGGAGCGTTTGCTCCCTCAATCTTCTTACGCCCTCTCCCGTCTGGTTTTTCCTATAAATACCATTTTCGACAAAGAAGAAGGGAGCGAAGACTAGGATTAAATTTCTTGTTCATTTTTAGGGTTTTAGAAGCATTGTTAGATAGCTTGGAGAAGTTGTATCTCCTCTTTATTTTTTTCTGTTTAGACAAGCAAAGAGAGAAGAGTAGAATTGTGTGTGTAATTCATCTTTGAAGTGACAATCAAAGGAGTTTCTACTCGCTTATTCAACTCAACTCGAATTCGGTATGTTTATATTTGATTTTCATTCTCCTGTTTGTTTTCCTTTCATCATGAGTAGCTAAATCATTTTCTGGGCTCACTAATTAATCTTTTCTACCTCCTCTCTCTCGATTGGTTTTTTATTCTCTTGAATCTTAATGCCTAAAGTTAAATTTTATTCTTGAAGGCTCATGAGGATGCTCTTCTTTTAAGCTTGGACTTTCAAAGCACAAATATTTTCAAATCATTTTTATTCCATACTTGCTTCTTCGCGCTTGATGGTTTAACATTCTATTTTTAATGTTATGTTAAGAAAGACCTCAAGATTTAATATAAAATCATCCATTTGTTTTACTTGAACATAAAAGAAATTAAGCTTTTTGCCTATGATAAAAGTGATGCACCAAAAATGTACTTGAGATAAGTAAGTAGTTGAGTAGAAAATTAGTGAGCCCAGATCTTTTCCTATATAAAAAACAACCAAATAATCTTCATCATTTTTAAAGATCACCTTTTCAAAGCCTTCTCTAATTTTTAAGTTTTTCTTTTAATCACTTTCTTTCTCTCCATTCTCTTTTCAACTAAAAAAACAAACACCATTCTTTGTTTTCTAAACAAAAACACCAAAAAGCTTTCATCACATTCCTCCTCGTGGACACGACTAGTTTGCCAAGCTAGATGGTAGTTCTTATCTCTTTCATAACTCAATCAAGTATCACCATCTAAAGATCTCTGTTTCTTGCAAATTGCAACTTACAATTGATCGCCTTCTTTCCCTTGGGCAACTCTGACAGTTCTCAAGTGTGGTTCTTGTATAGAGAACTCATCGCTTCCATCATGACATCCTTTCACATCTTGGACTCCGAACTGATTTCAGCTTCCCTGTGAGTAGACCGGATTGCCTCCTCAACAACTAGAAGAGCATAGGCCACAAACAGGTTAATAGTGAGCCAACTGGGCTTACGTAAATTTCTCCGAGTTATTCCAACTGCAATGGATTCTTGGACATTACCCATAGCCTATTATTTTTCCTCATCATTATCAGCATCTTGTTTGGCTACCTGATCATCTCCCTATGTCATCAAGGGTGTGACCTCAAATGATACTGATCTTTCTAGAGACAGTGAAGTAGCATCACTCCCACCTACTGCAATATCCTGTTAGTCGTCTGACTCTTCACCTGCTGAGAGTTTGTAGGCTTCACCATTGAAGCCTCATCAAACGTGACATCTCTTCTTAAGAAACACTTTTTGTCCGTTGGATCCCAAATTTTGTAGTCTTTCACTCCTTTCTTAAATCTTATAAACACCCTTTTTCTCTCCCTTGGGTCTAACTTATCTTCCTTGATATGATAGTAGGCCAGACACTCAAATACCGTAGAGAATCATAATCCAGAGCAACTTTTCCTGACCAAGCCTCTAGAAAAGTTTTACCTACTATTGCAGATAAAGGCAACTTGTTAATGAGATAGCAAGCATACACTAATGCCTCAGACCAAAAAGATTTCGATATGCCGGTATTAGATAACATACAACGAACCTTCTCTAGCAAGATTATGTTTATCCTTTCAACTATCCTATTTTGTTGTGGTGTTTTTTTTTTTACAGTGAAGTGCCTTTCTATACCTCATCACGACATAGCTGTAGGAAATGATCGCTTGTATACTCTCCTCCATTGTCTGAATGGAGTACCTTGATCTTTCGTCCTATATTCTTCTCCATGTTCTTCTTCCACTACACAAATAACTCTAGGACTTCCCTTTGTGCTTCATAGTATATACCCAACATCACCTAGAGTAATCATCTATAAAAGACATAAAGTAATGGTTACTCTAATAGATGCCTTCTTGGTAGTCCCCAAGCATCTGTGTGAACATAATGCAGAATTCCCTCAATGCAATGAGTTGCGGTGCCAAATCTCACCTTGGTCTTCTTTTGATGACGCAATGTTCACACAAAATTTCAATTTACAGGTACTGGCACCTTTCAATAAACCTTGCTTTGCAAGAGATTGCAAAGACTTTTACCTGTAAGTTGAGTCTCATATGCCAGAGTTGGGTGCAATCATTATCTAAATTTCTAGAAGTCGCCACTTGTCTTGTAATCATACTTTTCTTCAAGTAGTAAAGGTTATTGTGTCAGACGCCCTTCAAAACAACCATCAAGCCTTTAGTCATCTTGAGAACTCCATCTCTTATAGATACTTCAAGACCCAATGCTTTCAAGGTACCAACACAGATAAGATAGATTTCTTTTCAATTGAGGTACATACCTCACTTTCTTCAATTCCCGCACCAGCCAATCAAACATCTTGACCAAGACAGTACCTATCCCTTCCATATGACATGGATGATCATTACCATGACAACGAAACATTCATCTAGTTTCTCAAAACTAGAAAACCAATCCCTGTTTAGACATACATGATAGGTAGCTCCTGTATCAATCATCCACTCAGAATTACCTTAGTAACTTATAGTAGGAATAGTGACTAAGAATGAAAATATTGATGAGTCTGAGTCCGATCCACCTGTCGGTGAAGTACCAGCTTGTGTGCTGATCACCTGTACAAGGTTTGCCTCGGTCATTGACTCCTTATTCTTATCTTTGATTCTTAGACAATCAACCTTCCAGTGCCCTACCTCTTTGCAGAAGGCACACTGGTTCTTCTTCAGATCTCTGAACCCTGGTCTAGACTTCGATCTCCCGCGAATGCTTTTGCCCTTTTGATTGGAACCCCTGCCTTTTACAACTAATGGTTCTGTTGATGTACTACTGGAAGAAGATTCCTTATCCTTCCTCCTCACTTCATAATTTACAAGAGCAGTTGACACATCATTATAGTTAAGTGATTGTCTCCTATTAATCAAGGTGAGGACGAAGGTCTCATACTCTTCAATAGGAAGAGAATTCAAAATAATTACCGCCTTATTCTCTTCTTCGATATCTACATCCACATCAACCAAATCTGTAAGAAGCTTTGTGTAGTCGTTCATGTCCTCAGCAATAGAGAGTCCTTCTTTAACTCAAAGCGATAAAGCCTCCTCTTTAGAAGCAGTCGAGACTCGATACTCTTTGTCAGATATTTCTTCTCTAGAATCTCTCACATCTTTTTTACATACTTGATGTCTTGTGTCTGTTGACACTTAAAAAAGACAAGATTCTTATTGGTCCGAACGATGTCTAAACTTGTTGACATTTACAAAAGACAAGTGACAGATAGCTGACGACCAGTTTCACCCATCTCCGAGGGACAAGGAAGCAAATTGAATTCTACTGATCAGACAGTAAGCCCAGATTGTCTCTAAACAGACTTCAGCAGGTCTAGGATGCTAGCACTTAGCATCACATGAGCCCAAAGGGATAACCTCGCCTGAGAGGCTAAGATCATCTAAATTTCGCCTTGAAGCCATTCACAACTGATAGGTAATAAAAATTGCATATTTATCACTACATATACTATCATATTTTCCTATTTATTCCTATAATTATGCACTATTACTAATGTTTATTATTTATTGTGTGCAGGCCTTGAGTAATTATTTAAATAAAGAATAAAGCCTAAATGAAGCCCTGAAGCCCAAAAAACCCATGTGCAAGCCCAAGAGTAAAAGTTGCAATTACCAAATGCCAAAGTTGCAATTACCAAGTGCAAAAGTTGCAATTACTAAAAGAAGAGGGAAGGGATAGACTTCTACTCACCCTAAATGCTTGCAAGACAAGGATAAAGATAAAAGGAGGAGAGTGCAAAGATAAAATTCATTTTAAAAAGATTTGGATTTAGGGTAACTTGCTTCCCAAGTTATCACGAATTTTCAAAATAAAGAGTCAGGATGCCAGATCTAAAAGGATAGACCCAGATGGACGGACTAGAGGAGGCCACGCGCGAAAGCGCGTGGCCAGAAGCCACACTTTGGCCGTGGAACGCGGCCAAAGCCGCGTTTCTGCGGCTCCCTGGATGAGGTTGACGTTCAGTTTTTTTGGGAGAGTCATACCGGGACTCTACTTCTTTCATCTCCTATAAATACCCCTGCAGAGCAACAGAGAAGGGCATCCAGCGTCGAGTACAGAAACAAATTTAGGGTTTTTCTTAGGCTAATTTGTAGATTGTAACTTAGGTTTGTGTTAGTTTTCTTTTATGTAATTTATTTTTTTATGAACTGAGAGGAGAGACGAGTTTCATGGAAGAAGGAGATCAAACTTGTACTGAGGTGACATCGGTGTAAGTCTTTTCTTCCATTGTTATAAGAATCAAATCAAAGTTCTGTTTCTTCTTTATTCTTGTTTTATTTTTGTTTCCCTCTTTGTGTTTGTTGATCCAAGTAAAACCAATAGCCTCGAAGTTTCCTTCTCCTTGCAAGTGTCGTTGATGGTTTATGAAGATGAACATCCATTTCCATGGTAGTATAGCTCGCCCTTTTATTTCATAGTGTAAATCGGGAATGGGGAAGATCTTATATTCCATGCTTCGCTCGCCTTCAAAGAAAGGTACATCGTTGATACGGTTCAAAGGTAAGCAGACGCCGAAGAGGTAAGTATGTTTTAGTTTTTAGTTTTCATTCTTTTATTTTTTTAGTTTAGATTACCAATACTACAATATTCCAATCTCTTTCACTCTTTTTCATTGTAAATATCATTGTAACTATCATTATAAATAAAAAAAAAGAGAGAACTTACTAAACAAGCTTCCATCGCTAGTCCCTCCCTGTGGATCACGACCCGCATAGCCACTTACTATAGCGGTAGAATTGAGTACCTTGTAAATCTGAAATACTATAATTTGTGTGTAGGTAAAACCTCAATCAAAATTTTGGCGCCGTTGCCGGGGAGGGACGGATCAGAGAACAAGAAAACTAACAGCAGCAAAGGACATATAGCAACTCTGTGCCTCTGCCCTCTAAGGCAGAGCAGCAGATCCTGCTACAAAGCCGCGTTTGCGCGACAATAGCCACGTTTTCGTGGCCTGTGTAGTTCACTACTCACTCTGTTTTCTGCAGGTTGCTGCAAATTGAAAGATTTGTTACTGCTCTGTTAACTTTTCTCTGTGATCACCCTGCACACTACTAATTAATTAACAGTAACCTATTTGTTGAAAAATAAAAAAAATTAGACTCTTGCATATAGGCACGTGTCTATTTAATTTTTTTAATTTCTGTTGAAGAGTGATGGAGACAAGGTACGTTCGCATTGCATATAGACTAGGAAGCACCCTTGGCTGATTTACTGCTTTTGAGTGAATATTTGTCTATTGCTTTACACGTGCACTAAATTGACTTAAGGGCTTGTCCTATAAATATGATAAGGTGGGGATTTCATCACCCTTCCTTGGCCCACAAACAATCTCCTCACTCACTAACCCAAGCCTAACTAAAAATGAGTAGACGTTGGCCCTAGGGACATCTCGAACTCAATTAGGAGATTATCCTAAGGGGGAACGGTATTGGAATTTGACTCCTACCAAATCAGTGTCTAGGAAGGGGATTAAGGGCCGAAAGCCCGAAGATTGGTGGTATTTAATTAAAGAACGTCTTTGACGGAAAACCTCCCACCAATCTTGCCCTTACCTGACTGATTAGCTTGTGGTCAAAGTCTACATTATACCTCCCGTGGACAGTCTAACCAGTAAGGAGTCGTCTAGGTCATAGGTCTACCCTAACTTAGGTTAGAATTTTTTTCTTTTTGTTTGCTTATTTTTTGTTTTTTTTTCTTTGTTTGTGTTCTATTTGTGATATGGCTTATAACAACAATTTTTTCAATTTTAATAATAATCCATATTACACATCAACCTCTTTTTCGGATATTACCAACACGGCATATCATAACTTTAACCAACCTAGTGTGCCAGATTGGTCTTATCCGAATCATTACATGCCCCAGTCCCAATACTATGAACAAGACTGGAATAATCATCACTACTCTTCACAGAGTCAATGGGGATACAACGCCCCTGAGCCATATTGTCAACCACCTGTTCAACAATTATCTTCATATACTTCTTTTATCACATCACCAATGTTTCAATCCTCCAATGATCCATTCGATGGGTTAGAAGAAAAAGTGGATCGCTTGCAAGATATAATGAATGATCAAATTTCTAGACTTTTAAACATTCTTGAACTAACCAACCAAGTTGATAGGAACCAAGAATCATTCTGTCTAGAAGACCTTGATCAAAATTCAATTTCATCACATCAATATGAACTTGATCAATCCCAATCCTGGACAAAATTGGCTAGTTTTAATTTCAATGAGATTGAATTAGATTGTGAATGTGAACCCGATCCCCAACTTTGCGATTCAGTTTCCATCTTCGAATCTATGTTGACTCCAGTATTCTTACCCAATTTGGACCAATTTTCTGAGCCAACATTATTTCCCGTACCCATAGATCATGAAATTGAATCACCCATTTTGATGATCATCATATTGAACTTGACCAAATTCATACTTTTGAAAGTCCCATACTTTCTGAAAGTCCCATTGACAATTGGCAAGTTCTCATTTTTATGAAATTGAACTCAATGAGATATGTGACCTTGATTCTCAAATTTGTTGTGATTGAGTTCAAATTCCCGAATCAATATTGACTCCTGTTCTATTACCCGATTTAAGTAATATTTTAGAGTCAGTTTTGATTCCCACACCTGTCATTCTTGAACTTGAATCACCAATAGTAAGTCACATTCCATGTGGAAAAATGATTGTGGACTTGAGTTTCAATTCTTGGACTTGGACTCAACGCTTGAACCAAGACTAACTCCGAACCCACATCAATTTCCCGAGTTTGTATTGGATCCTGAACCTATCATTCTTAAGTCAAAGTCAACCATTCTACCAAGTCACATTCTTTTGTGGTCATAGGTATAGACCATGATGACCCTGTGATGGTTTTCCAGGACTGGTCATGTAAAGGAAGTAAGATTCACGATAGGATCTTCCATGATCCTACTCATACTGGGGACTGTAAACATGTAAATAGAAAAGAGGTCAATAAAGGTAGGTCCCGTGAACTACCACCTTATCTTGATTGGGTAGCAACGCTTGGCCCAATCAGACCACCACCGGAACCACCACCTTAAGGTAATATTTTCCTTCCCTTTCTTCTATTTCATGCATACATGCATTCATTCATACATTGAGGACAATGCATGAGATAGGTGCGGGGGAGGATTTACTAACATACTAACATAGTTAGATACTAACTAACTAACCAAAAAAAAAGAAAAAAGGGGACAATATTTTGACTTATCTTTGAAAGAAATCTAAGTTAGTCTTAAGAATTAGGAAAATCATGATTAGGATTTCTAAAAACTTGGTCAAAATAAATAAATTGTTGAATTTTTAGGTATAGGAGGAAAAATTAAATAATTAATTAGTCTTAATTTTTACCTTAATGAAATGTCCATACCTAATACACTTACACATCTAGGATTCTAAAACAAAGACTCTTGTGCCCTATAAAAATAATACTAAAAATTATATATATAAAATAAAAAAAATTTCACTAATTAAGCTGAATACATGTGCCTCAAGAAGTATAAGTATTCACGCTTAAAGGTGATTGTATAAATAAAAACCTTAGTTTTGTGGCCTAGTTCACTCGAATCCTTAAGTCCGTGGGGTGTTTTCTCACCCGGTGCCCTAAAACCGACCGGTTTGGGAGCCACCGACTTTAAGTTCGCTACATGGGTGGATAGAAAGCCTAAAAAAACTAAGAAATATTACTTATATATGTACTAACACATCTAATAGTCAATTAGTTAGGTATGAAGGCCTCAAGAAGCCTTCTTGCTTACACGAAAGAAAATTAGATGAGTTATACATATTTAAAATAATAATAATAATAATAATAAAGAGGCATGAGAGTCCAAGTTAAGAAATTCCTAGTAAAGATTCACAAGGATGCATATGACTTTTTGGTAACGAAAAAGACTATACAAAAATTCAGTTTTGATCCTTACCTAAAAGGATAACAATTTACTATATAAAGACTAAGTTTAAGAATGAATAAAAATGATAATCCTAAAAACTTATAGATTACTTAGTTTCTTCAAACATATTTCAAATATTTTCCTTTTTATGGATTTTGTGGGTGTAATCCGCTGAAAACCCTCACGAGACAACACTCGTCCTCTAGGGTAACCTAGAGGTTTAACGGCTTGTTGCACATGCTAAGTGCAACCGTGATGCCTACGAAAGTGAGTTAGGATAGATTAGTTTTTCTTTCTTATTCTTTTTTATTTTTACTCGAGGACGAGCAAAAACATAAGTGTGGGGGTGTGATAGGTAGTAAAAATTGCATATTTATCACTACATATACTATCATATTTCCTATTTATTCGTATAATTATGTACTATTACTAATATTTTATTATTTATTGTGTGCAGGCCTTGAGTAATTATTTAAATAAAAAATAAAGCCTAAATGAAGCCCTGAAGCCCAAAAAGCCCATGTGCAAGCCCAAGAGTAAAAGTTGCAATTACCAAATGCCAAAGTTGCAATTACCAAGTGCAAAAGTTGCAATTACTAAAAGAAGAGGGAAGGGATAGACTTCTACTCAACCCTAAATGCTTGCAGGACAAGGATAAAGATAAAAGGAGGTGAGTGCAAAGATAAAATTCATTTTAAAGAGATTTGGATTTAGGGTAACTTGCTTCCCAAGTTATCCCGAATTTTCAAATAAAGAGTCAGGATGCCAGATCTAAAAGGATAGACCCAGATGGACGGACTAGAGGAGGCCACGCGCGAAAGCACGTGGCCAGGAGCCACACTTTGGCCGCGGAAACGCAGCCAAAGCCGTGTTTTCGCGGCTCCCTGGATGAGGTTGACGTTCAGTTTTTGTGGGAGAGTCGTACCGGGACTCTTCTTCCATCTCCTATAAATACCCCTATAGAGCAACAGAGAAGGGCATCCAGCGTCGAGTACAGAAACAAATTTAGGGTTTTTTTTAGGCTAATTTGTAGATTGTAACTTAGGTTTGTGTTAGTTTTCTTTTATGTAATTTTTATTTTTTTATGTAACTGAGAGGAGAGACGAGTTCATGGAGGAAGGAGAACAAGCTTGTACTGAGGTGACATCGGTGTAAGTCTTTTCTTCCATTGTTATAAGAATCAAATCGAAGTTCTGTTTCTTCTTTATTCTTATTTGTTTTTGTTTCCTTCTTTTGTGTTTGTTGATCCAAGTAAAACCAATAGCCTCGAAGTTTCCTTCTCCTTGCAAGTGCCGTTGAGGTTTATGAGATGAACATCCATTTCCATGGTAGTATAGCTCGCCCTTTTATTTCATAGTGTAAATCGGGAATGGGGACGATCTTATATTCCATGCTTCGCTCGCCTTCAAAGAAAGGTGCATCGTTGATATGGTTCAAAGGTAAGCAGACGCCGAAGAGGTAAGTATGTTTTTAGTTTTTAGTTTTCTTTCTTTTATTTGGTAAGTATGTTTTTAGTTTTTAGTTTCTTTCTTTTATTTCTTTAGTTTAGATTACCAACACTACAATATTCCCAATCTCTTTCACTCTTTTTCATTGTAAATATCATTGTAACTATCATTATAAATAAAAAAAAAGAGAACTTACTAAACAAGCTTCCATTGCTAGTCCCTCCCTGTGGATCACGACCCGCATAGCCACTTGCTATAGCGGGTAGAATTGAGTATCTTGCACATCATATTTTAAATCTGAAATACTATTTTGTGTGCAGGTTAAAATCTCAATCAACAGCTCCGTCAGGAAGCTAACTTATAGCTTCGCCTGAACCACTCAAGTCAACTCTGCAGAGAGTTAGCTTCTCTTGAAGCCACACGTAACGCGGCAGAAGGGTATGCGGTAGCTTCGCCACAGACGATATCTATCTCCGCTGAAGAGCTGTCTTCTGACTTCGCCATATGGTCCTTCCAGCTCCGCTGCGAGCTCGATGCGGGCAGCACCGCTGCGGGTCTGCTATGGTCAACCTTTGACTAATTAAACTCCAGATGAGATCAAATCTAATCAGGATTGAGATCAAATCCAATCAAGATCAAATCTGAGATTAAATTTAGCAGTTGATTGCCATAATCTCTTGACTCTCCTAAAACGAGTAAGAGGATCAGGGAAAATCTTCCAACTATATAGAAAGAATCAAAACATATCAAGAGGATTAACCGACCTGCTACTTCTAACTTCGCAGAAGCTGATCCTAGCCTCGCAGCAAGGCTACTTTCAGATTTAAACAAATTTGATCCAATCTGTTTCTATATTTTTGAGGGACAATTATACCCTTATCCTCCTATAAATAGCCCACCAGGGGCACAAGGAGAGAGGCGCGCACAAAGACCTCCCACACACGCAAAGACTTCTTCTGGCAGACTTCTCAAGAGGACGCACCGTGCGTACAAACAGAGATCTATTCTCTTGAATTTAGAGACTTTTAGAGAGCTGCTTCTCTAATCAGGGTGCTGATACCCTAATACCTCCCTTCTTCTCAAGGAATCTCTAGAACTAGGCGAGAAAGGAACTCCCAAGTGAAGGCGGGTTTTGAGAAGTAACAGGAGGGTTCTACAACCTTCTGTTCTCTGATTCCCCGAACCAAGCGAGAAGGGAATCTCATCGCTCGCATCGTCAAAGGGACAAAAGTGGTCGCGCGCTGATCAGACTCCTATCGGCACACTTCTCCAGAATCTCTTAGGAGATCTACTTGTAATCTTTTGTATACTTGTAATTTAGCTCCTCAACTTCTTTTTTTTGTAAGTTTTCCCCTTTGCAAATCAATGGAAAACAGTGTTAAACTAATTGGCCACCTTATTGCATTTATAATGTCATATTCTCATATTTATTATCTAATAAATCATGTATTTAGTCATATTTTTATTTAATAAGGTGCAGGCACATTACTAATGGAGGTTAAAGAAAATGAGCTGAAGAACCCGCTTTAATTCTGATTTATGTTTGAATTAAAGAAAAAGATAAATATTCAAGAGGATAGCCATGATTCTAGTTGAAGATCAATACATATTCGGGAGGATCACATCAAATAAAAACTAGTTAATTCAATTTTTTTAAATCCAAATCAGTTAGCTTGAGGATCACCGAAGGTCAGATCAATACCGGGGAAAAAATAGAAAATCCGTTGGATAAAAGGGGATAAAACCAACCGCCAGCAAAATCTCCCCCTGGATGTGGCCAAATGGCCACATTCAGGCCGCAAAGATGCGACTTTGTCCGCATTTCATTGCCATCAGGTGGGAGAAAAGGGGAGCTTTTTCTCTCCTTACTCCTCTCCCCTCTCCCCTCTGAGTTTTTGCTTATAAAGGTAGGATGTTTACTGAAGAAGGGAGTGAAGACTAGTTTAATTTTCTAGCTTTATTTTTAGGATTTAGGATCATTATTAGATAGCCTATGAGAAGTTATATCTCCTTTTTGTTTTTGTAGTTTAGTTCAAAAATAAGCGAGAGAGAGGAAAAAAAGTGTGTAATTGATCGTTGAAGTGATAATCAAAGGAGATTCACTATTGCTTAAACTCAACTCTACTTTATTGGTATGTCTTTGCATTTATTTCATTTCATTATTTTTTTCATCATTATGAATAGCTAGATCGGTTTTTGGGCTCACTATTCTTCTTCTAAGATGTTCTTCTTCTTAATCGATCTCTATTAAAAAGAACCCAATGAATCGTATGGATGTCTAGATTAAGCGGTGCATATTGGCAAGAGTTCTTGAAGGCACATGAAGATGGAAAATAATTTGAACTAACTCTTAAAATAGATCTTAAAAGAATTTGTTTTTATCCATGCTTGTTTTAATGCTTTGATGGTTTAATATTCAACTTAAGAACGATTTCAAATCTTAAGTTCAATTTCTAAAAACTATCTTATGTGTTTACTTTATCTCTTTTTATATGACTTAAATCTCATCTATGATCTCAATGAAGCATTTTAAACTTTCAAGAGAATGACACATGGTTGAACAATAGAATAGTGAGCCCGAATTCTTCTTTATTAAAAAAAAAAAACAAACACAATCACTCTTAAGCCTTTTAAAGATCACTTTCTCCAAAATCTTTTTCATGTTTTATGTTCTCCTTAAATAATCTTACTACTCTCCATTCTCTTTTCACTTTAAAAAAACACAACATCATTCTTTGCTTTTGAAACAATACATTGAAACACTTTCATCGCATTCCTCCTCGTGGACCCGACCCATTAGCCCTAGGCTACACGGTAATTCTCTCACATTTTCTACAATCAATTTTTGGTGTCGTTGCCAGGGATTGGTCTAAGCCATTTGAAATCATATGTGACACTTCTAATTTTGCCATAGGCGCTGTCCAAGGACAGTGCATTGATAACAAGCAACACATAATTTACTACTCTAGTAAGACTTCTCAACGATTCTCAAATGAACTATACTACATCCGAGAAGGAATTCTTTAGCAATAGCGTTTGCTTTAGAGAAATTTCGTCCCTACCTACTAGGGTCCAAAACCACCAATTTTACTGATCATTTTGCGCTAAGATACCTCATGGCTAAGAAAGATGCTAAGCCCGACTAATTTATTGGATCTTACTTCTTCAAGAATTTAATCTCGAGATTCGAGATAAGAAAGGTATAGAAAATATCGTTGCTTACCATCTCTCATGAATTCCAAACGCTCCATGCAACGAATTTCTCATCAATGATGACTTTTTCGATGAAAAACTCTTAGCTATCTCTAGGAAATCTTGATTTGCCGATATAGTGAACTACGCAGTCACAACTAAACTTCATCTCACTGGTCTAAAAATGATGCATACTGGTTCTTATCTCAAATCCTGTATTTCTTTTGGGAGGAACCATATCTTTTCAAGTACTATTCCAACCAAATCATTAGGAGATGCATTCCCGATGAAGAAATCAAGAGTCTTTTATTCTTCTGTCATGAGCTTGCATGCGGTGGACACTTTGGGCCCCCGCAAGATTCCTGAAAAGGTGTTACAAAATTGGTTCTATTGGTCCATTTTGTTCAAAATCCTTATGAATTTTGCATGACGTGCCTTAGATGCCAAATGGTAGGAAGGATCTCTAAACGAGATATGATGCCCCTCAACCCAATTCTAAAAATTGAACTTTTTGATGTTTGGGGCATCAACTTTATGGATCCATTTCCTAATTTATTTGGAAAACCAATACATATTGGTTGTTGTGGACTATGTGTCCAAGTGGATAGAAGCCATTCTAAGTAAAACTAATGATAATAATGTTGTCATAAAGTTTTTGAAAGAGAACATTTTCTCCCGCTTTGGAACCCCTCGTGCTATCATAAATGATAATGGTACTCCCTTTTGTAATAGATCCTTTGAAGCTCTTATGTGAAAGTATGTCATAACTCACAAGTTATCCACACCATTTCATCCTCAAACTAGTGGGTAGGTTGAGGTCTCCAATAGACAAAATCAAGCTTATTTTGGAGAAGATTGTGAATCAAAATTGAAAAGATTGGTTCACCAAACATGTAGATACCCTATGGGCCACAGGACCACTTTCAAGATTATTTTAGGAATGTCTCCTTATAGGTTAGTCTTTGGGAAGCCTTGCCACTACTCGATGAGTTAGAGCTTCGGGCCTTTGTAGGCAATCAACCAGCTAAATTTTAATTTGAACAAGGCTGATAAACCTTCGCAAATTACAAATTTCTGAATAGAGGAGAGTTGAGAAATGAGGCCTATGAAAATGTAAAAATCACAAAAGATAGAGTTAAGATTTTTTATGATAAACATATCATAAGGAAAATATTTGTCCTTGTACAGAAAGTCTTACTCTATAATTTTAGGCTTCATCTTTTCCAGGAAAGCTAAAATCAAGATGGACTATGTCATTCATAATTAAATCCGTGTTTCAATATGGTGCTGTGGAGATCAGTGACACCAAGAATGGGAATGACTTTAAGGTAAATGGTCAACACCTTAAACCTTTCTTGGAATCGGTGCCGATAAATGAAACGGTTATGGGTCTTTTCAAACCCAGTAAATCGGTAAACCTCTTACATTCTATTTCAGCATCTATTCATTTCTCTCATACATTGGGACAATACATGAGATAGGTGTGAAGGAGGGTTCTAACATTATTAACATAACTTTAAAAAATATATTAAAAAAAACAAAAAAGAAGAAAAAAGTTTTGAAAAAAGAATAATATTTGACATATTTTTTGTAGAAAATTAAGTCAATTTTAAGGAATAGGAGAATCATAATTAGGATTTCTTTTACTTGGTCAAAATACGATCATTTGTTTGATTTCTAAAGTTAGAAAGAAAATTTGAAAAAAATAATTTAGTCTTGATCTTTACCTTGATGAAATATGCACACTTTATATACTTACACACTTAGGGTTCAAAAACAAAGATTCTTATGCCTTATAAAAGAATAATAAAAAAAAGAGAAAAAATTATATATATCAAAAAATCATCTAATTAAGCTGGGTATTTGTGCCTCATAAAGTATAAGTATTCATACCTAAAAGGGTACATCTTAAAAATAAAAATCCTTAGTTTAATGGCCTTGTTTGCTCGAGTGCTTAAGTCCTTGGGGTATTTTCTCACCCGGTGCCCTAAGACAATCCGGTTTGGGTGCTACAAGCTAAAGGCTCGTTACATAGGCAAAGTAGAAATCCTACTAGAACTAAGGAATAATACCACCAAAAATATGTATGTGTGTGTGTAAGGCATTAGAGTTAGAGTTAAAAAACCCTTAATCAAAATTTCATGATCACGAAGGTGCATATGACTTAGGATAAAGTAATAGATTAGAAGAGAAATACAATTTAACTTCTTTCTTTGATTAATAACAAGTATTTGAATAAAGACTAAGTTTAGGAATGAAATTTTGATTTTCCTATAACTTATAGATTACTTAAACTCTTACAATAATACTTTAAATATTTTCTCTCTTTTCAAAATACTTTTAAAAAATACTAACACTTTATCTATTTTTTTATGGATTTTGTAAGTGTAATCCACTGAAAACCTCACGAGATAAAACTCATCCTCTAGAGGTAACCTAGGGGTTTAACAGCTTGTTGCACATGCTCAGAGCAATTGAGTAACCTGCAAAAGTGGTCTAATAATTTTCTATGGTAGTTTTTATGTTTTGCTCGAGGGCGAGCAAAAGAGTAAGTGTGGAGTGTGATTGGTCACTTATATGGCATATATATGTCATAATCCCATATTTATTATCTATTAGATATTGTATTTAGTCTTATTTTTGTTTAATAAAATGAAAGCCCATTACAAATGGAGGTGGAAAAAAATTGAGCCCGAGAACCCGCTTTAATTCGGATTTAAATCTAAATAAAAGAAAGGGATAAATATTCAGGAGGATAGCCGTGATTCCAGCTGAAGGTCAATGTATATCAGGGAGGATCACATCAAATAAAACCGGTTTATTTGGTTTTGTATAAATCCAAATCAGCTTAGCTTGAGGATCACCGAAGGTCAGTTCAATAGCAGGAATCAAACAGAAAATCAGTCAGATAAAAGGGGATAAAACCAACTGCAGCAGAATCTCCCCTCTTGGTGATTCGCCCATATCTTCTGCTGGTTTCTCGTTTCAGCTCCAGGATTTGTCCTTTGATTGTTGGCTTTAACCGCTTAATTTGGGAGGATTCATTTTAACCGATTTTCAACCTCTCTGATATGCGAAGATTTGCCATGATTCCTTAATTTTAAATTTATTCTAAATTAACTCAGAATTTGGTGGGCTTTTGGGCTTGTTTCTCTTTCCTTTCTTTTAGCAATTGGGCCTACATTTAACAAGAAGAAGAAGACTTATTAATAGGATTTATTAGATAAAAAGTATGGTAATGTGACAATATATATGCAATATATGTGACTAATCACACCCCACACTTATCTTTTGCTCGCCCTCGAGAAAAATATCAGACTAATTCTAATCAATTATTAGACCACTTTCGCAGGTCACTCGATTGCACTGAGCATGTGCAACAAGCTGTTAAACCTCTAGGTTACCCCTAGAGAACGAGTTTTATCTCGTGAGGGTTTTCAGTGGATTGCACCCACAGAATCCATAAAAAATGTTAGTATTTTGAAAAGCATTTTTAAAGGAGAAAGAATTTGAAGTATATTTGTAAGGTTTTAAGTAATCTATAAGTTATAGGAATATTAAATTTTTCATTCCGAAACTCAGTCTCTATTCAAAAACATGTCATCAATTAAAGTAAGGAGTCAAATTGTACTTCTCATCTAGTCTATTAATTTACCCTGAATCGTATGCACATCGTTACTGTGAAGTTTGACTAAAGGTTCTTTAACATTAACTCCTATGACTTATTTATATTTATTTTGGTGGAATTTATTCCTCAATTTCATTAGGCTTTCTAATCTGCCCATGTAACGAGCCTTTAGTCGGTAACACCCAAACCAGACAGTTTTAGGGCACCAGGTGAGAAAACACCTCTAAGGACTTAACACTCAAGCAGATAAGACCACGAAATCAAGGCTTTTATTTATAAAATGTACCCCTTTTAGGCGTGAATACTTATGCTTCATGAGGCACAAATACCCAGCTTAATCAGAGGATTTATATATATATATTTTTAAAACTTATCTAATTATCTTTTGCATAAATACTAAGGCTTGCTTAGGCCAAAGCACCTAGCTAATCAATAATTAGATTTGTTTATTTTTTTCATACATATATACTTTTTTTTATAAGGCATAAGAGTCTTTGTTTTTAAACCCTAAGTGTGTAAGTGTAAAAGTGTGCATATTTCTTCAAGGTAAAGATCAAGACTAAATTACTTTCACAAATTTTCTTCCTAACCCTAAAAAATCAAACAAGTCATCTGACTTTGACCAAGTATAAGAAATCCAAATTATGATTTTTCTATTCCTTAAAATTGACTTAATTTCTTACAAAAAATATATCAAAATATTGTTCTACCTTTCAAAAAAGTTTTTCTTATATATATATTTTCCTTTTTTTCTTTTTTGCTTTTTTTGTTATATTAGTTATGTTCGAACCCTCCCCCACACTTATCTCATGTATTGTCCCCAATGTATGAAAGAAATGTATAGATGCATGAAATAAAATGAAAAAGAGGAAAGTACCGATAAACTAGGTCAAAAAGACCTATAACCGTTTCATTTACCGGCACCGATTCCAAGAAAAGTTTAAGGCATTGACCATTTACCTTAAAGTCATTTCTATTCTTGGTGTCACTGATCTCAACTGCACCGTGTGGGACGCAGTTTTTATAATGAATGGCCCACTCCATCTTGATTTTAATTTTCCTGGAAAAAGATGAAGCCTAGAATTATAGAGTAAGACTTTTTGTCCAGGGACAAAGGTTTTTCTTATGATGTGTTTATCATGAAAAATCTTAACTCTATTTTTAGTGATCTTAGCATTTTCATAGGCCTCATTTCTTAACTCCTCTAATTCGGAAATTTGTAACTTCTGAAGGTCACCGGCCTTAGTCAAGTCGAAATTAAACTGCTTGATTGCCCATAAGGCCTTGTGCTCTAACTCAACGGGCAGGTGACAAGCTTACCATAGACTAACCTATAAGGAGACATCCCTAGAATCGTCTTGAAAGCGGTCCTGTAGGCCCATAGGACATCTACAAGTTTGAGGACCAATCTTTTCGGTTTTAGTTCACAGTTTTCTCCAAGATAAGCTTGACTTATCTATTGGAAACCTCAACCTGCCCACTGGTTTGAGGATGATAAGGTGTGGACAACTTGTGAGTTATGACATACTTTCGCATAAGAGCTTCAAAGGATCTATTGCAAAAGTGAGTGCCATTATCACTGATGATAGAACGAGGGGTTTCGAAGCGTGAAAAAATCTTCTCTTTCAAAAACTTTATGACAACTTTGTTATCATTAGTTTTACAAGGAATGGCTTCTACCCACTTGGACACATAATCCACAGCAACCAATATGTATTGGTTTCCAAATGATTAGGAAATGGACCCATAAAGTCGATGCCCCAAACATCAAAGAGTTCTATTTCTAGAATTGGGTTGAGGGGCATCATATTTCATTTTGAGATCCTTCCTACCATCTGGCATCTAGGGCACGTCTTGCAAAATTCATAAGCATCTTTGAACAAAGTGGGCCAATAGAATTTGTAATACTTTTTCTGCAGTTTTGCGGGGACCAAAGTGTCCACCGTATGCAAGGTTGTGACAAAAGGATAGAACACTCTTAACCTCCTTATCGGGAATGCATCTCCTAATATTTGGTCAGAACAGTACTTAAAAAGATACGGTTCCTCCCAAAGAAATACCGGACTTGGGATAAGAACCGGTATATGTCATTTTTGGCGGAGTTTGGTTTGTGACTAAGTAATTCACTATATCAGCATACCAAGGTTCCCTAGAGATAGCTAAGAGATTTTTATCAGGAAAAACCTCATTTATGGGTAATTCGTTGCATGGAGAATTAGGAATTCGTGAGAGGGGGTCAGTAACGACATTTTCTACGCCTTTTTTATCTCGAATCTCAAGATCGAATTCTTAAAGAAGGAGGATCCAACGAATGAGTCGGGCCTTGGCATCCTTTTTCATCATGAGGTACCTAAGCGCAGAATGTTCAGTGAAAATGGTGGTTTTGGACCCTAGTAAGTAGGGACGAAATTTCTCTAACGCAAACACTACTGTTAGGAATTCCTTTTCAGTCGTAGTGTAGTTCAATTGAGCATCGATGATGAGAGTCCTACTAGAGTAGTAAATCACATGCTGCTTGTTATCAATGCGTTGTTCTAGGACAGCGCCTATGGCAAAATTGGAAGCATCGCACATGATTTCGAACGGCTTAGACCAATCTGGTGCAGATATGATTGGTGTAGAAATAAGCTCTCTCTTAAGCTTCTCCCAAGAATTCATACATTCAGCATCGAAAGTGAAGGACACGTCCTTAGCTAACAGATAAGTCAAGGGCCTAGAAATCTTGCTAAAATCCTTGATAAATCTTCGGCGTGTTCTAAGAAGGATCTAATATCCTTAACGCATTTGGGCATGGGAAGCTTTGCAATAACCTCAATTTTGGCTCTATCCACTTCAATTCCCTTCCTGGAGATTTCATGACCCAAGAAAATTTCATGTTTTACCGTAAAGTGGCATTTCTCCCATTTCAGTGTCAGATTTTTCTCAGCACAATGTTGGAGGACAAGTTCTAAATGGTGGAGACATTTAGTGAATGAATCTCCGTAGATGGAAAAATCATCCATAAAGATCTCTAAGAATCATTCTACCATATTAGAGAATAGACTTAACATGCAACGTTGAAACGTTACTGGGGCATTGTATAAGCCGAAAGGCATTCGACGATAAGCAAATGTCCCAAATGGACATGTGAACGTAGTCTTTTCTTGGTCCTCAGGAGCAATAGGGATCTGATTATATCCCAAGTAACTGTCTAGGAAACAGTAATACTCGTGACCCGCTAAACGTTCAAGCATTTGATCAATGAAGGGAAGTGGAAGATGGTCCTTACTAGTTGCAGCATTAATCTTCCTATAGTCAATGCAAACTCGGATCTTTGTGAGAAGTCGAGTTTGGACCAACTCTTTGTTCTCGTTTTCCACTACGTTGAAACCGGATTTCTTGGAACCGTGTGGACAGGACTGACCTATTGGCTATCAGAAATGAGATGAATTATCTCATTGTCTAAGAGTTTTATAATTTCAGCGTGAACAGCCTTTTGCATTATAGGGTTTAACCTACATTGCGGGTCTCTTTTAGGGGTAGCATCTTCATTGAGATAAATGTGATGTTGAACGATGGTGGACTGAGTCCCTTTATATTAGTCATAGTCAACCAATGGCTTCCCTATGTTTTCTTAGAATTGCTTTAAGATCTTCTTCTTCCCCGTCATTTAAATGGGAGGCAATGATGACAAGAAATGTCTCTTGTTCGCCTAGATAGACATACTTGAGATGTGCAGGTAAGGCTTTCAATTCTAAGGAAGAGGAAGGCTCACTAGAAGGACTAGTCAAATTTGTTGGCTCCATTATTGGTGAAATAGGGTTCGAGGCCCAATTCACATCAGAATCTACAACCTGATCAAGATTAAATTCGTCAGACTCTAACCCGAAGTCACACTTAGTTTCTAGTTCCAATTCTTCCCTATGTTCACTTGTTAAGTTCTCAATTAAGCTGACTTCAAATGTTTGGTCCTCAACATCGCGGGGTTATTTTCCTAGATTGAAGACATTGACTTCTCTAGTCATGTCCCCAAAGGTTAACCTCATGGACCCATTCCTACAATTGATGATGGCATTGGCAGTAGTAAGGAATGGTCGCCCTAGGATAACAGGAGTTGAGCCCTATGATTGGAGTTGGACACAGGTTGTGTCTCTAGAACTATGAAATCGACAGGGTAAATAAACTCCTAACCCAGATAAGATAAGGACATCATTAATCTCCCCTTTGGAACTTTTACAGAATGGTCAGCCAGTGGATAGTGACTCGAGTTGGACTAAGATCGCCCAACCTGAGTTGTTGATAAACTGAGAATGGAAGCAAGTTGATACTTGCCCCCAAGTCAAGAAGTGCGCGACTAATCTCGGCTTGTCCTATTATGCAGGTAATGGTGGGACTACCTGGATCCTTGCACTTAACAGGGATTGGACCCGATAGTAGCTCACTAATGTTAGTGGCTAAGAAGACCTTTTTTGGTACATTAGTCCTTCTCTTCTTGGTGCACATGTCCTTAAGAAACTTAGCATAGGAAGGGACTTGTTGGATGGCATCAAGAAGTGGCGCATTTATCTTCACTTGATTAAATATCTCAATTATCTTGTCCATGTGTAGATTTTGCTTGTTGTTTTCAGCCTATTAGGAAATGGTACTATATGCTGGTGCACCTGACTGGTTGACTTATCTTTTTCAGATTCGTCAGATTAGAAGGATTTGGATTAGATGAGGTGGATGCACGATTGCGGTTGTGCTGAATGGGATTGGTTGGCGTTGACACTTGATTATCAACTTTCTTTCCTGATCTCAATGTATTAACAACATTACATTGATTTAATGATTGATCCTCAGCCAAATGAGCTTGTTGAGAATTCCTAGGATTGATTATTGGCTGACTAGGCAGGGTACCCTTCTATCTCTCATTTTGTGGAGTGGTTAGTTGGCTCATTTGAACCTCTAATATCTGTATAGTTTGCATAAGAGAATCTTAGTTTTTCATGTATCTTTCCATATTTCTCTCGAAGTCAGTCATTCTCCTTTCTAGTTGAGGATTCGAAGGAAGATTATGGAGCTTGGTTGGGAAAGTTTTATTGATAGTTTGAAAAGTTAGGTGGATGGTTGGAAGAATTATTATGAAAATTGAAAAAGTTGGGTTGATGATTGGAAGAATTATTAGCATGATGGAAGTGGCTTGCATGATTTGACCGTGAATAGTCATTGTATTTTGGCTCTATAAGAAATTCGGGTGATTTTTACAGCCAGGATTGTACGTTGGTGCGTAAGAATTATTGTTCGGCCTTGAAAAGGCCGCATTCATCAGTTCATGATATTGTTGCTGAGCCTAAACACAGGGCACTCCTCGATGAAACCATCCCAAGATGTGATAGAACTGGCCGCTAAGCTGTAAAGCCACTTCTTTGCTAGGTCCTTAAGGTTGAAAGGGACAAATCTCAACCTAATAGCATCGTCTACAAGGTGTGGGATTTTCATCATTAGACATACTTCCTCAAATTCTCTTATGAAGAAGTAAGCATCTTCGGACTCTAAGCCATGAAACTTGGGGAGTGTATTGATGAATTGAGGCTTGAGCTCAAAATTGTATTCACCAACTGATGGAAGTAGAATGCAAGATGGAAGTGAGGTTCGAATGGGATAGAACCTATCTTGCAATGATGTTGGTTAAGCCATAACCGGATCAGGTCTTGGTCCAAACTTGGGTGGTGATGTGTTTCTAGTCAACCTAGATGAGTTAGGGTCTCTTGACGACACTTGCATACACAAACACAAACACAATCACAAACAAGTTTACCAATTGTCAACAAGAGTAATCAATCAAGCCTAGTCTAAGGTAACCTTGACCTAGACAACTCCTAACTGGTTGATTGTCCACAGGAGGTACAATGTAGACTTTGACCACAAGCTAATCAGCCAGGTCAGGGCAAGATTGGTGGGAGGTTATTCGTCAAAGACGTTCCTTAATTAAGTAACCACCAACCTTCGGGCTTTCGGCCCTTAATCCCCTTCCTAGACACTGATTTGGCAGGAGTCAAATTCCAACACTTTCCCCTTAGGATAATCTCCTAGTGAGTTCGAGATGTCCCTAAGGCCAATGTCTATCAGATTTTACTTAGCCTTAGGTTGTGCGTGCTTGGAGATGGTTTGTGGGCTAAGGAAGGGTAATGGCTTCCCCACCTTATCTTGAATTGGGTTTTGCCCTTAGAATTTATTGTGCAAAGTGTGCAAGATATAGAAAAGTAACATTCAAAAGCAAAATATCACCCAAGAATGTTTTCTAAACTATATGCTATGCATACGTACCTTGTCTCCAGCTCTCTTCAACAGTAATTGTAAAATAAACGTAATTAGACAAATGCCTAGAATGCCTAAACGTTTTTTAAGCAATTAATAATCACTCAAATTACTGTTAGATTAAAACAGGGATGGTGGA